>JAQQZZ010102637.1:0-16260 GCA_030265115.1 Mopalia vespertina
GAATAAAGATTAACAATTAGTAATACATTTTAAGAAAGAACATATGTGTACAATATAACACATTACACAGAGCACCTAATAAAAAAATATATAACAGTATTATTAATTTATTGATAAATTACCAATTCTAAAATAAACAACAAACATCTTGATGATATAAACACACATTGTTTATATTGTTCCATCTCTTTAGTATTGAGTTGCTGTTTTATCTCTTTAGTATTGAGCTTTTGGTCGATTATTTTAATATTGAACTATTGCTCTAACCCTCTCTCTATTAGCTATTCTTCTACCTTTTTAATACTGAAGTCTTGGTCTTGGCATTGTTTTTTTTCTATGTTCAGCGTTCTAACCTAACTTGATGAACAAATTTGCTCAAAAGATTTGTCGAAAGTAGCCCTTGGCATGCGTGAAGCGACAAAAATCTTTAATCTCTCAGTTGCTATGCAACTAAGAACAGAGCTCGATTACAACACATTATCAGTAAGCTTAAGGCGCATTCTCACATACTACAGAAATATTCATAAATCACAAGGTATGGAAAACAAGCTCTCCCTTTAAATTGTATATAATTTTGTCTGTGGCATAATATGGTCTGTTTCCATTTGAGTAAACAATCTACTTACTTACCTATTTACCTGTTGTCCGTACGGTCATTCGTCTTTGTCGCAAGTCGAGAAGCCTTTAAAGAAAAAACAAGTTAAAATAATTAGCATTTTCTTCAGACGGATGTTATATTTCAGGTACACCTTTTTTCAGATACAGACAGAACCGTTTCCATGTGTGTGTCTGTATCCAGAGTATATGTCTAGACGCACACACGGACATAGTGTCACCATATTGTCGATATTGTCACCATTGATAAGGTATATTCTGGCTTTTTAACGCTGACGGCACCGAAATGAAATATACACATCTATTGACATATTTGACTGAAACATGTATCTTGAAAAGATTTTCATAGAAGCAGAATTCTTATTCGGAATTGATTTTCATATACTAAAAAGCGTTTCACATATATGAAAAAGAATAAGTCATGTGTAGAATAAACGTAGAAGTTATGGTTTGTCAAAGACGAGAGCGTACTTTCGATGGACATCGTGTTTGAAAAACACGTTGTCAGAACCCTGCAGGGCGTACGTCTATACCTGCAATTTGGGATTCAAGGTCAAAATAGAAGCACTTAAAACGCATACTGGCCACAGACTATAATTTATTTTCCGTAAGCCGTAATGTTTACGTTTTGTCTTGAAATTCACTCCCAAACTTTACTCATGCGAACGCTTAGTTAGCTATATCAATGTTTCCGGAGATAGATGCCCGTGCAAGTTTAGAAATACAAAATAAACAAGAATCATTGTTTAATCGTATATATTAACTATAATATAAGGAAGCTGTTCCTTGCTAAACAATACTTATTTTCAGAATTGTTACTAGTTAAAATTTATAGCACCGATTTAATATTAAGCAACAGCCCGAAATATCTTATTGGAACGGTTTGAAAACAGTATCCCCCGTGGAATTGTGAATATCAACACGAACCAATTCAGCAAAAAATATGACCCTAGCGTCGGCATGTTATCTGCAATGAAATAAGAGATGCGTTATTTTGTCATGTTCAAAACACTCTTCACATAAACCAGTATCATGTCAATTAAACTTATATAAATAATTTTTTGTTTCATCATCACCAGCTAAAATTAGAAATACAAGGATTTCACCTTGACGAGGGTTAAGGGCACAATTATACTAACAGCGGAAGCTGGATTAAGATAGATAAAATATCCTCCGGTATTACAATTTTCACAGTCTGTTTACCATAAGTTTGTAAATGTTGATTTATGAGTAGTGAGTGCTTCGTTTACAGTTAAGGGAAATAACTGTCAAATTGAGCGCTTGTTTAGCCAGCGTGTCTGCTATATCATTAACAGCTACATCAATGTGGGACGGTATTCACTCAAAGGCCACAGAAACCCCTTGGTAATTTTACACTGTACAAGTATATACACTTATATCAATCAGAGGAGAAGACCTACATGTACTCCAGATATAACTAAAGATGACTTTCAATGAACTGAATTATTGGTAAAAAATACAACTTTATTGGTTTAAGATCAATTAAACAATTAAGGGCACATAACATTGCTGAAAAATCTGCGAAAAAAACAGTTTGTGTATACCTGTAAATAATCTGACCAAATGGAATTTATATATTTTTTTACGCATAAAAGAGAAATTTATTGATTATCCTGTTTTCCACTTACCTTCCACAGTGACTCAAATGCGAATGGTGAAAGATATGCTTTTCTAACGTTTTCCGGAAATGACTTATTAATATGATAGACTTATTTAAAATCATAGTAAGAGAAGGTTAAATCATATAAAAGCTGAATGGGTTGCCAACAATAAACAACAACAAGCATACCTTTATATCTTTTTTCTATTACCTAGACGACTCCATTCAGTGACCTTCTATTCTGAAGAAGGCCGGCAGGCTGAGATGTCCAGGTGACGGGCATTTACGGCTGGCGATTTTGGTGTCCTACTCTAAAGACTGTGATAAGGGTTTCAGTCTGACAAATTTTCTGAACTACACTTTGTTTAAACTCAGAAAGTGTTTTCCCTTTATAACGAAAATACATGTACTACTATGATGTAGCATATCATATAGCATATCCAGCCCCATGGTCCAATACCAGGCGCTCTCCACTGCACACTAATGCGTACACTATTTCTTCTCAACTAACTTAATTAGTCCAATTAGTTTCTGTCCGGTGAATAAGACAACAGTTAAGCGAGTATTTACGTTAATTATATTAAAAGACAATCTGTCGGTGTAAACTTTACAAAAACAACAACTTCATAATTAAATAAATTCTCCCCCAAAACTGTAAATGTTTTGAGGCGTATGAATTGTCCCGGTTATTCTTGTGAGTGTTGCTAACAGTAGTCTCTGGACTAATGAGTCAACTGGACTCCGTGCTTTCAACAAAACACTGAAGCATACTTATATTGAACAAAAATCAGATCATCCAAGAGTACATGGTAGGTTTAAGGAGGATAAAGACTGCAGTTCCTGTTTAGGAAATTGAATTCGTATTTGACAGAATAAACCTGTATAAATATAATCAAAGTTCAGACTATTAGGACAAGTCTGCTAGCGCTGGGTTTAATTAAGTGTAAGGTGCTTCGTGTACCCAGACGAACTGCACCGTGGAGCCATCACAGCATTGGCAGATTAGGTAGGTGGTTTGATGTAAACGGAGACATATTCTGTCTGATTCAAGCACCATTGGTTGTCATGAACCGGAAACGTTTGTCTTACACACACATTTCTAAAAACCGAAAATAGTCCCCAAATGAGAGACGGATAGAGTCCTGATGCTGCTCTTAAAACACTGGTTAAATGAGTAGACGTTCTTTTAGGTCAAATAGATCACTAAACCTCCAAAGGAACTGAGTGGCACAGACTTCTTGCAATCAATTATCAAAGTAATCAATTCTTTGTTTGCAAAAATCCTTCTGTGCCTGATTGTAAGCAATTCGAATAGGCAACGTTTTCTGTGTGCTGACATTATTTGAGAAATTCGTTTAAGTTAAGTTATTTCAGATGACGAACAGATAGCAGTTAAAGGACAATAAGTCAGTGGCCCGGATTATCCAAATCACCTTACTCGTTATATATAGTCTACAAAAGGGAAAGTATAACAGCTCGGGTGAGAGTTGTACTATACAGTGTTCTGGTCATTTTTTGTTTGACAACAATTTGTTTTCGAATTTAAAGGAAGATTAAAGGCGTTTCTAAATTTAATAAACGCTTCCCAGCCCGAAGATATAACCGCCACTGAGTGAAGTTCATTATAGCCCGCTCTATTAAGTTATGGATAATTAATTTGCGTAAAGAGAATGCAAAGGGCATAATACAAAAGGATGAAACAAAATGTATTACCATACACTTATAATGTCATCATGTAGAAGTAACGAAGACTCTGCGGTTTCGCTTAATGAATCAGGCGTCCCAAAGATTGAATTAAGATGAAGGTGAAAGTCCGCTGGTAATCCTTCAAAATCAATCTACAGGCGTGAAGTGTAACAGGGTTACACGTCCGAAAAAAGATAACTAGGATGGACTCCCAAAGTAACCCCCGCATGATAGTGTTAATCACGACGCAACGTCGTCTAACATGCTGTTACCCTTACAGGTTTTAACAGTCACTCTGATGTCTGTTAACCTGTTATAGGCAGTTTGATGTTACCGTCATGTCGTGTGGCTGAAAGACTTAACACAAGTTGGCCTCACATACGTGTAAACTCATATTAAGTCGATTATTAGTTGGAATGACGTAGGCCTCAATGTTATTTTTTTTTTTTTTCACTTTTAGCAGTTCGTTAAGGGGAAAAAAAAACGTTGTCGACAGAATAGCGTTGATGTAGGTTGTTTAAAATATACTTTGATGTTTTCAAAACAAAGCTGGTAATTGATGTCAATCACAAATATACAGGTGATATTCTGTGGTATGTGGCAGTCTGGCAGCATGTGTCAAATATATCTAACTACCTTTACTTAGAATTGAAGAAAGATTATTGTATCACTTTACATGTTATGGCTGTGTCTGTGTGACTATCGTTGCAGTAAACAAACGCCATATAAGCGAAATACCCGTGTACGGTTTCAAGGAGAAATCAATCAATCGTAGTCTGTACGATTGTGTGAAACAGAATGTGTATGGGGCGAAAATAAATCAGAAAATGTAACTTACAAATGTAACCCATATAATCATACTTGTCGGCTATTAGAGTGGTTATCATGCGTTAATTACAAGCAAATTCACATATTAGATTATTCAAAGAGTGGAAGGTTTATTTAAATGATGTAGGCCTAGGTAGGGTATTGTAGAAGACAATTGTTCCTTGTTGCAATAAACTTTATTTTCAGATGAAGCATGAATTATTCAAAGAGCGAACTTGAAGATATTCTTAAAATAAGGGTTACACACAATGTCTTAAAACTGGACACCTGTGTATAGACAAGCTCTAGAATTAAGACCACAGACTGGGGGCATTACAAAATGAGTATTATTCTTGTAGGCATTTTTAATAGTCCTCTTAGAAACCAGTTAAACTATATTTATTGATGGCAGATTGTATTTTTTTGTAATTAAAGTTTGACCCAGACATCGACATATGGGATTATGGTGTGATTAGATTTAAGGTTTTGTGTTAACAAGCTTATCAAGAGTTTCAAATAGATACCAAATGTAGTAGTTATAAGTCATGGATGCAAAAGATCACCCTCTATGTCACTGATAACAAGGACACACATTCACCAAACCTATCGACTTATTGTTACCCTGTATCACTGAGAGCACCAGGGCACATGAAACCCCCTCTAACACCCGGGTATGAAATGTGAAAAGCACACTCAAACAAGACCCTGTTTCCATTACTGATAAACTGAGTTCTAATGTAATTTATATCGAAAAACTGAGTCTCTAAGGAATGTTTCTCCTGGGTCATCGCGAAGGTGTCAAGAGGTGCCCCAGGCTGTCTTGCTTATACCCCTGAGTCCAGGTCTGTAATGAGAAAATTAAACACGGATTACAGCCGACATCTTCTATTAAATGCTGTCGAGATTTTAACCCGAGGTTGGTGCTCCCGGTGACGAGTGAATAACCTATTGTTTGGCGTGCGGCCAATGGATTGTCAATTCGAGCACCTGTTGAGGAACGTAAAGTATGACGACTTGTTTAACGTCACTTAAGCCTTAAAAGATTCTGTTCAGCTTATATCTTTATATCATTTATAAACTGTTATCATTATAATTAGTTTGTTACCTGTGAACTGTTTTTAAAATTATTATTTATTATAGAGTCGAGCTGATTTATACATTTGTCTTGACGTTCGATTATACTTTAGGATCACATTAGGCAAATATAGACTAAGCGAAGATATATGAAATAAATACATTTAGTGCAGATAATTTATAAATGATATACAAAAATACGCAGCATTTTATTCGCTGTTAGCGAACCAAATCGGCCGATCAAACGTGTTGTGTAAATGGATGTTACAAATTGAATTAAACTGAGAATGTGATTTTCCGACACATTTGTTATCGGTCACTCCAGAGATCCTAAGTATTTCCTCGAGCTACCTTCTTAATACGTTCCAGTCAAGATCTGTAATTGCGTTACGGAAAGAAAAATTACACAAGCTCAGCTCGCCTGAGGTTACTTGTAAAATATAAGACTTGTCCAAATTTGTATAAGTAATTGAATGTTAGGTATGCAGCTGATCCTCGGGTGATAAACTGACTACATCCGAACTGCTACTCTACTCTATGTTATCCGCCCGTGGGCAATCTCATCAGTTCTGGATGGTAAGGAACATACACTTCAGCTGGAATCGTAGATCAGTATCATAACTACCGAAACATGACGGTTCCTCGAGATTAACAGACTAAATATTGGAATTTATTTATTTATTTTTTATTTTTTTTATTTTTTTTTATTTTCTTTTATTTTTTTTATTTTTTTTATTTATTTATTTATTTTTTTTGAATTTTGAATTTTGTTTTTTAATTTTATTTATTTATTTATTTATCTATCTATAATATCTTTCTTTATTTTCTAACAGAGTTATCCGTAAAATATCATAAAATTGCTTAATGTACAATAGTTCCTCCTACTTTGACTCAGTTTGGAGCAAACAGAAAGGTCATATGATAGCATTATTGTGAGAAAAAAACCCCATTCTGTTTACTTGTTATCCCCTGTTGAACCTTAATATGTTTTGTTTTTACAACTGATCAACAGAAGGCATAGAAATATAACATGTGTGAAGACACACTTTTCCACGGACTTATCCACTTCATAATTGTACATGTAGACATGTCACTGTGTTTTGGGGGGTTTGATTGATTCATGGTTAATCGAAGCTTAGATTGTATAAAATTATTTGAAAAACATAGCTATACCGCATCACTTTACCCGTCTCCACTATTTTCTTTTGTTGTTGTTATTTTTGTTTTTTTTTGCTTAATTGATTGTATTACGGTACGATGATCGATCGCAGTCTATCAAACTGATACCGTTATATACTGTGTGTGTTTGTGTTACAGACGATGATCGATCACAGTCTATTCCTGTCCATATTTAATTGGAGGTTTGATGCCTGCTTTTAACCGGTCTTAGGCGCAGTCAGATTTTTTAAAGACTTTTTGTAAAATTGGAACGTTGATATAACACAGCAGATTGTCATTGATAACCATTAAAACATATGCATTTTTCGGCCAATGTTTTAAATTTTGAGTGGCATATTATCATTTCATACAGTAGTCAGATATTTCTCATTCAATAAGAGATATCTCAAATGCAGTGAGAGACATCTCTAATCAAAGTACTATTGGTATAAAATACTGATTATACAATATTGATGTCCATTGAACGGCGATGCCTTCCACAGCACCTCTCGTGCTACCTCTGGGCATGATAGTTAGACAAAGTGTCGTTAAAGAGGATTGGGGAGAAATCTTATTTTCGACAGAGTTACGGAAAGTAATGTTTACAGTGTTTCTGTTCTATAAATAGTTATGAAGTTATCTTCAAGTATCACTAAATATTTCTGATTGTCTCAGAAGTATTTCTGATTATTTAGAAATATCCCCAATATAATTCCAGTTATAGTTTGTGTTAAGTTGACGGTTTATATATGAATACTTCACGAAGAGCTCTTCGGGATATTAGAGCGTCCACTGTTGTTAACAAGTCTGTGTATCCATAATCGGACGGTGTATTATAGGTCTAAATTATTATTTCAACTTTATTTCTTTACGATGATATACCTTGTGTTTCGCACGCTGTACATTGAAGAAGAAAAAAAAGATCTTTCATATGTTGCGTTCACGAGGACATAATTTCAATCCCATCGTCTTAGGTTTTACAATCTTCAGTTCCAGCTTTGTTTACACAGACCGGGAAATTAGTGACGAATAGGCGCCGTCATATAATTTCATGTTGTGTACTCTTTACTCGACAGTCGTGCATTATTCAAAGTGCACTTTGTGTTCCTGTCTGATCAAAGAACTGTGTATATTGAATTGTAGCTTTAGCATAAAGATCCTTTACTTAATGGCGTTATAGACATGGCAAGAATCGCCCCATTATACTGTAAATATTGATCATTAGAGCAGGGTAAATAGCTTCCTTTCAAATAGCTGTAATTTGTCCTACTATTGATACTGCAAACTTTAAGACAGACTATTAAATATCACTACACTAAATGAAGCCCCTGTCTGAGCCACTCGATGCTTTCCGTCTACTTACAGATATGCGGCATGTGAATGGAAGCAATAATACTAAACGTATCTTGAAATGTTAACCGCCAGATAGCTGGCAAAAAAGCACTTCGCAGATTCATTCAAAATAACATTAAAAAAACCCCGAGGTATTTCGTTATTTAATCAGAATTAAAAATACCGCAAGTCCTTTTATCATCCACAATTGTTTTGTAAATGGACAGGAGTGACACGATAGACTAATTGAAACAACATGTAGATCCGATGTCAACGTCGCCTTGGTAGTACATTATCGCCAGTTATCTCCCATATCCAATCTGCTCATATAACATGTGATATTATGTCGCCGTGTAAATGGTCGACTTGTTTCTGACAGAGCGGTTTACTCGAAGAAAGATGGTCTTCAGCTTTTGGAACATGCAGAACATTGAGTATGATACCATGGCAGTCACAGACTAGGTTAAAGTGTAATTATAGAATTTCTGGATAACCACTTCTTGTTTTGTGATAGAACACAACGTTTCGATACATATGCCTGTATCGTCATCAGGTGTAAATTGACTAAACAAAAGTAGGAGAGGTAGAAGTTATATACCAGTAAAAAGTAGTTATATAAACAAGTAATAAGTACAAAATAAGTTCTAATAAGTACTGTTTTGTTTTAAATTATTCTAAAAATAAAATAAGTTTAAAACTGTGGGCTTGGTCATTTCTTGTTGATTTGATTTTTTTAGTTAATTTAAAATTGGTAATTCTTTCTCATCATGGAAATGAAATAACCTTGACAACGGCGCTAGAAACCAATCAACCAACTAACCAACCAATCCATGAGTCTTACTGCTGTTTTCAACTGAATAACTAAATGTAGATCGGAAATCTGTCCCAGTCTACTACCGCACAATTTACGCCGTTTTAGCGGATATCACTACACGTAGACATACAAAATGCCACTAGGTTTATGACCAAGCGGATTGTACGTAAGGCATGGAAATGAGCCCGCTTCCGGTTTTAATCAAATGGCCTTGAGAGCACTGGACTCTCCTTATTTGGAGACGCGACCTTTGACCCAAGCTAGTATTTATAGAATCTCCCACTGTCTGACGATTGCCTTGGGTCAAAGGTCACGTCTTCCAAATAAGGAGAGTCCAGTGCTGTCAAGGCGTGTCTTATAGAACGGAAGTCTCGAAAACTGCGCAAGCGCGCCGGTTAATTTCTAAGTTAAAAAAATGGCCAGTGGCGTAGAAACTTCTGAATATCCCTATTACAACTTTTGACGGCAGCAAAGGCATCTAGGTTTAGTTTTACTAGATGACACCTCCCAGTAAGCCTTCAGATATGTTAAAGATTCCAGGTGAGTTTTATTTGTATTTTGGTAGACTGTGGGAATAACTGCGAAAGCTCCTTTCCTATTTTTGCTATTATATAATGTAATCAATGACGAAGCCAGCCACGGGTAGGCTCCGTTGAACGGATGTTTACTAGCTAGATACCATTTTGTAACCATCAAGTACCATCTAGCTTATTAACGCAGACTGGAAACTTTGGGATAAAACCGCGCCATTACTGTTTTTCCAGGAAGTGACGAAGGTGCTCTTCCTTTACAATAAGCCAAAGTTGCATAATTGTTTATCGAGGTCAGCATAAAGTTGATCAATTTTATTCATTTAAAAATGATTCAACTTGTTAGTATCTTTATAATTTCTTTGTTTGATTTAGGTTACAGGTATCTTTAAACAGTGAACTGGATTGATGTACAGCTGAATGACATCAACGCATACAATAGTCCCGGAGTATTTATAAAGCTGTAATTTGTCTTGCTACGACCGCACAGTTTACGCCGTTTAAGCGGATATCACTACACGTAGATATTCAAAATGGCACTAGGTTTATGATAACTGCATTGTTCTAAAACTCCACGATCCCTTAAATATTATCCTGGGGCAATGGTCGGCCTCGTCTTCGCTCAATGCAAACTCATTAATTGATTGAGCGATGGCATTATCAACTGAATAAAGAAACAAACATTCAGAATTTATCATAGTCAAAATTGGCAATGTCTTGTCGTAATCAATTTTTTCACACCTTGTACTCAATACATCTACAGTGTATATCCTAGAGAGAGTTCCACTCACATGATGTTCCATCAAATATAAGCTAGTCTGTAAATATCTAGTGCATACATTTTAAGATTTAGCCAGATTCGCGTAGAAATATTTTTCCGAAAACAATCAAATGGAAATTCCTTATGTAAAAGTGTGTGTTTTAATTGATCAAGGTTTCCAGTGGTAATACTACACCCTAATCGCCAGATGTACTCAAGACATCTATGTCCTACTGAGAATTCCACCCACAGACTGTTCCATCAAATGTTGGTTGAATTGAAAGTCAGGCTTGAAATGCCTATTCCAGACAGTTAAGGTTTTGACAGATTCTACATAAAAATCTAGAAATCATTTTCCCCCCAAAATTAACTCGAAAATCTTATTCTAACAGTGTGTCCGTTAATTGATCAATATTTCCAGAGGTAAAAGCTACACCCTAATCACACACAGCTTTGTCCTCGTGAGAGTTCCACCCACATGCTGTTCCTTCAAATGTTGGCTGAATCGACAGCCAAGTATAGAAATCTGTATTCGAAAAAGGAAAAAAAATGGAGAATCTTTCGAAAAGTTGTGTCCTATAATTGATCAATATTTCCAGCAGTGAATACTAGACCCTGATCACTACGATGGCTGAGAAGGGCCAGACTCTGACTGCGACTCTGTGCGTTACAAACTCCACGAAGCGAAATTGCGATGGGAAGCGCGAAGTTGCGATGCGATGCGCGAAGTTGTGATGCGAAGTTGCGATGCGATGCGCGAAGTTGCGATGCCACGCGCGAAGTTGCGATGCGACGTTGCGATGCGAAGTTGGGTTTAATTTGATTGGTAGGTATTGCCAAACAGGCGTATTACATCAGTTAAATAGGGATATATAAGAGAATAATGCAAAATAAATACATATTTGTTGTCAATAGAGTGCTTGGTGTAGCCGGTTAATACCAGTGTTTGTAGAAATTCTTTTGCTAATAAATTCAATTTGTGACTTCCAATTCAGCTTTTCGTTTATTAATATCCCGAGAAATTTAAATGATTTAACTCTTTCAACTTCATTATTACTGATATTTATAGATGGCCGGTTTGTGCTTTATTTTTTCATAACGGTTCAATGAACATAAATTTAGTTTTTTTCACATTTAGCGAGAGTCTGTTAGCATTAAACCATTTTTATATTTTCCCGAATTCTTTATTTATTGGATATACTTCATCTATTGGGTCTTTTGAAGTGTTATAGAAAGTTCTACACGAATATTGATTGATTATTGCGATTTTAGGAATTTGTTCTGAGGAGATTTTGATTTTGTACACCTCTTTTTTTTAAAGTGTGTGAAGTTGGACCGCAGTTCGCAGTTTGCTGCTCAAATGGAGCCAGTCATTATTTTACAAACATACTAATAATATATGGTAAAGGCAACAGATTTAAAGAAAACCGATTGTTTATACAATGTTAATTCTTCTGAGGGGGATTATTACTGCCTATTATGAGCAGCAAATTGTGAGCTACGAACTGTGTAATGCTTCCTTCAATTGCATACACCGACTCGCAGACTATGAACTGCGGACTGCATACTTTAAACAGCTAACTGCGAATTGCGATCTGATAACTGCGAGCAACGGTCTACGGCTAACCATAGATAATACCAGAGGTCTCTATTGATTAACGCTACGTTTGTTGCTGAATTTGTGGTTTTTGAGTCACTTCCTGTGATGGATTTCACGGCCGGTCAATCACATCGTCATTTTTATTTTTTTTATTTCTCTTTTTACCGTTATTGGTTTTTACATTAATTTTTATTTCCATATTTTAACAAAAAGAGAAACAAAATCTACATGAGAATAAATTTATAATAATTACAATATATAAATAAAAGTCTTATGAGAACAATAGAATCTTCGCATCACAACTTCGCATCGCAACTTCGCACTTCGCATCGCACCTTCGCATCTCAACTTCGTATCGCAGCTTCGCGCTTCGCATCGCAACCTCGCATGGCAACTTCGCTGCTTCGCATCGCAACTTCGCTCATTCGCATCGCAGCTTTGCTTCATCGCATCACAACTTCGCTCCATCACATTGCAACTTCGCTTCGCAACTTCGCATCTCAACTTCGCGCTTCGCATCTCAACTACGCTGCATGGAATTTGTAAAGCCCAGAGAGGCAGTTTCGCCCTTCTCGGCCCTCATAAATCACACAGTGTACTTACGGCGGCTCATAGGGGATATGGATTTGTTTTTTTCTTTTTTGTATTATTATCTATTTTTACTTTTTACCCGCCCCGAAATTAATTTATACACGGCCCGAAATTCATTTCTACCTGCCCCAAAATTCATTTCTACCCGCCCCGAAATTAGTTTTCACCCGCCCCGAAATTAACTTATACACGGCCCGAAATTCATTTCTGCCTGCCCCGAAATCAATTTCTTCCGGGCCCGAAATTAATTTCCACCCGGCTCGAAATTAATTTTACACCCGCCCCGAAATTGATTTCTACCTGGCCCGAAATTAGTTTTCACCCGCCCCGAAATTAATTTATACACGACCCGAAATTCATTTATACCCGCCCCGAAATTCATTTCTACCTGTCGAGAAATTCATTCCACTCGTCCGAACATTATAGTTCGATGAACTTCACTGACACGCCATTATGTGACAGAAATAGCATTTATGACGGCGTTAAACCCCAATCAAATAAACATGCACTTAATAGTTATTGGATTACACTAAACGTCAGCATGTCGATCAGTCGATTCGCTCTCTAATGGCGCCATACACGTAGGCCCTATGCGTCTTTCAGAGGAAGTAAAAAGACTAAATATATGAAATTCGGGGCCGGTATAAATGAATTTCGGGCCGTGTATAAATTAATTTCGGGCCGGGTGGAAATGAATTTCGGGCCGGGTAGAAATCAATTTCGGGCCGGGTAGAAATCAATTTCAGGGCAGGTAGAAATGCATTTCTGGGCGGGTATAAATTAATTTCGGGGCGGGTGAAAACTAATTTCGGGGCAGGTAGAAATGAATTTCGGGGCGGGTGGAAATCAATATCGGGGCAGAAATTTAAAAAAATTAAATAATACAAAATAGAAAAAAATAAATTCATGTCCCCTATGAGCCGCCGTAGTGTACTCAATACATCTTAGGTCCTATTGAGGGTTCCACCGACATGCTGTTCCTTCAACTGTAGGCTGAATTGAAAGCCAGACTTCGATGTCAATTTAAACTTATTTCCATCTGGCAAAACATGTTCCCAGCAACTGAAATGTTGTTTTTGATTTTGATATTTAAAAAATCGATAAAAATCGATAAAAATCGATTCAAACTAGTGAAAAATCTAACTCACTTGATTGGCCAAAAGCTTGATGCCATAGGCGTGTGGGGAAGAATTCATTGTGCAAACCGCATACGGCTTCGTCACATCTTCGATTTTAGTCACTAGCGCCCCTAGCGGAAAGATGTTAATTGGCGTGAAATCTATTAATTAAAAACATAATTGTTATAATTTAACACAATTTCCTTTATTCATTACCACAAATGACCACAACAGACCTGGGTAGCAGGTAAAAACTTAACAGCTGTTCCCTCTTAAATGCTTATTCCAGACCATATGAATGGGCATCACTATAGTATATCATTTTCTTAAATATATTTTGGAAAGATTTATTTTCTATACAATTTTCTAAGGTAAGCAGACAAAAATTCACTGAAATCTGCCTGAGAAATATTTCATTGTCTGGGGGAATACTTAAGACAAACATCAGACATAATTGTGGTTCATATAGCGTCTTTGTGACTATGTCTTACATTTACAGTCCTTACTTGCCGGAAAATCCCTCATATAATAGCATAATGAAAGAGACAGAGAGATGTGTAAGACAAATCATGGCAGAATAGATAAAAGTAGATACTACTGCATCGAGGCTAAACGTAATGATAATTTGACCGGGCAACCCAATCGTATTCTCGATAGAGTTTCTATAGTGGACGAGACTAATACAACTCTCGTACGATATGCCGTGCCATCGAGCATTAATTTCCGCCAGTATTTGGGGCGACGTATGACACAGACCAGCAGATAAAAGATTGTTGCATTGTTTGATTGGAGTTTAACGTCGTACTCAAGGGTATTTGACTTAGATGACGACGGATTGTAAAATGAGCCGTGAGTAAGTAGCCTTTACTATAAGAGTCAAAGCCTCGCCGAACGAGACATTGATTTTACCTCTATTTTATCTCAAGAGAGGGTGTTTTCTCTGACTGTCTGACAGCTGTTAAAAACGCATATTTTGATATATAAGATGTAAAGCTGATACCGGGATGTTAGCAATTAGGTTCGATTTATACTCATAAGCTGTTACTTCACAGCGATGATAAATTCTCGTGTTTTGTTAGTACTAGTGTATACCGTAAGGTGCCCGATGCTCAGTCCGGGTTTTTCTTATCAAATATAGGTAGGCCTGCCACTTGGTTTTCATCTCCACAGTGTACAACGCTAGAAATAAGGTATGTGTTGTTGTTTTTGGGTTTGTGCAGTACGCAAAGCCTTTGACTCTGTCAATTGATATATAGTATGGTAGCTCTATGACATCAACATAATTAATCGTTAATTGTATCAACTCCGACCAAAGGTAATAAATGAATGCTCGTCAACTTGCCGATCATTTTTATTGTAGAGAAAGACAATTTTCATCGGTTATCTGTCCTTATAAGAATAACTATTTTATGACTGGGAACTCGCATACACGTGATTCGGTTTTGCTAGAGCACGATGTTGCTGGCCACTTAACAGCTTGGATCATGGCTAATTGAAAAGGAATTCTAAATGCAGCGTTCGTTGGTGTTCTGTTGTTGTATACAAGGTATCATCCGATTTTCTCTGACTTGAGAAATGAAAGGTTTTTAGGCAATAAAACAACAACCAGTGCTCTCCACACTGCGTCGCAATTTGCGAGGAACATTCGTTAACTTCATAGGTAGCTTAAGATTTCGCTGTAAACAGTTGAGGTGAGTTTCTTTATATGTAACGGCTTCAGCAAACCAATCGCACGAGTGAATTGAGTACGCACGGAATACTTTTTAACTTAAACAAATAAACCGGAAATTAATTTA
Source organism: Mopalia vespertina (assembly GCA_030265115.1). Lineage (NCBI taxonomy): Eukaryota > Metazoa > Mollusca > Polyplacophora > Chitonida > Mopaliidae > Mopalia > Mopalia vespertina. The sequence goes on from JAQQZZ010102637.1 coordinate 15,503, forward strand.
TTTATAAATAAAGACAATGGTTTGGGTTCCATTTAATTTTTGAAATATATTTAAAAATCGTCTGGCATAGAATAAATTAAATCCCTTCTTTTTTTAAACCGCCAACTCAAGATACCCTCCGACTCAAGATACCCATTCTCCGTACTAGTATATAAGACTTGCGTCCCCTTTCTCTATTTAACAGATTCACCGTCCAGAACCACGACCATCACGTGGAACCTGTGACGTCATAAACGCCGCTTTCCTCGTCAATAAGAACTCAATAACCCACAGCCTGTCACATGTAGACCGGTTTGATACCGGACTACTGATAACGCACACATCCTTATTTAACATGTAGTCCGGTATCTTCCGCCCAGAATGAATACATAATATCGTTGAGTTCAACGTTATCATGTACTAAAATATTACTACATAAATAGCAGTGCGGAAGAACCAAACATGTAACCGCCAAAATTCCTAAACCAGCAGACGACACACTTGCCATGCACTCCGGTGACCCCGCACAGCGCCACCACGATGACGACACGTCAACGATGGCGGCCATGAGTACTCAATAACCCACAGTCCTTCATTACATGTAGTCCGGTATGTTCCCATATAATACTCAGTCAAACCCGTGTGGTAACACATTGTGAGAAACTTCATACCACATACGTATGTGAGATGAGCGCGTGACGCAAGCCAGTCAATCAAAATTTGTGCCGGAACTACTTTTTAATTTTATCAATGAAAGTTGTAGGTCAAGTTTACTACGA
>JAQQZZ010102659.1:0-16257 GCA_030265115.1 Mopalia vespertina
ATCTCCTGCATGTTAAAGTTTCTTAAAACAGGGTGTCTAAATGAGGCAATTGTTCACTTCAGGGTGTCCATTTGGACGGGTGTCTGCCTAAGCCCTTGATTATCGTGTACCTAGGACTTACTTGACGACAATAGCGTAATGATCTTCATCATCCTCACATTCCAGAATCTCCAACAGCTCCTCTCTGTTTTTCTCCAATACATAATTCTTGAAGATTGCTAACAATAGAATTACAAATTGCTGTAAAATTGTTGTAAACTGATATTGAATTAATATGAAACAAACATTCCTCACTGATGTATATTTATTTTTATTTTATAATACAGCAACATTGATTGTATCCCCTTATTTTCATAGATAAAATGGATTTCCATTACAAGTCAACATGTCCCAAAATAAACTACATTTATCCTATTGTTGAGGAGCATACATGCTAACCACAAAGCAACTAGAGGGATTAGATTGTTTGTTTGTTTCATTGGGGTTTAACGTCATACTCAAGAGTATTTCACTTATATGACAAGGGATTGTCCACTTCACTCTGTTCCTTGCCTTATTACGATGGCAATCAAGGGGTGGCATGAGAGGAAATCATTACAAGAGATAAGTGAAAAGAAACCTTTAAAGACCTCGAGTTTCATTGGAAGTTGAAGTATTCAATATCAGAACCAATATCGGTTATTTGATGACAAATTCTTCAGTTACAAATTTTGGCATCCTTTAGATCTAGATTCATCTAAGGCCTTTATCAGCAAGCAAAATTTCCTAAAGGCCCATTCTCCCGATACCATGTGTAGTTATGACATACGGTGATTCCCCATATTTGCATTTTGCAGGCATTTCATTGGTCGATAAAAAAGAATTAACCGGTCGACCAACCAAACCTTACGTTAAAGGCTACATTGTATGATAGACTATTTGAGATACAGAACTCTGCATCTACTAGGTGTGTAACATGTAGGCCTACAATGTACCCCATTGTAGGTAGATCCAGGTAACGTCATTATAGCACATGCTATACTGAATTGTAGGTCTAATTTGTTAGGCTATACTTGAGCCAGCAGTATAAAGGGCTGTTGTTTTTTTTTTTTACTTTAAGTGAAAAAAAAAATAGTATAATCTACATCATTTATTATAAGTGGTCACTGGTCTATTTGTTTCGTAGACGACTTATAATCGCTTTTCGAATTTCCTATGAAATGGTGCCATTTAGACCCCATATTTCGTTACATGTGGCAAGACCAACATCGGGAATAGAATTGTATGCTACAAATGTCCATCTACAATTACCTGAGAAATCATCACATTCATTTCCCCCATTCATTGTAGTATGCGTTAAGATTGAAAATCTCAACTTGCCACCAGCATTTTGCAATGAAACATCTTTCTAAACAGATTTAGGCTAACCAAATTTCCCGCTTACTCGCCACAACAGTATGTTAAATTTGACAGCGGAGCCATTCCGCGGCCACATGGACCAGTTGAGACAGTAGTACACGTATATGGCTAAACTCCGCTCAAGGCTTTTAAACCGATTGATTGATCAGTTTTTTTACACCACATGTAATGGTATTTTAAATACGCTGTGGCATGATAAATAATATTACAAGTTATATTTTAATAAAGCTTTCAACCATTATCCCTCCCATGAATCTTTTTTACCTAGGTCATTTCATTTTCAGAATTTTCAGCTATGCCATCGTCGCTAGTTTTGTTGTGGCTTCTCGTCAAATGTATAAGTTTATAACCCTGACCATGTCGTTAAACCCCAACCAATCAATCAAGATTTACGTTTAAAGTTTATTTACTGGTATATGCAATTATTTTTATTTGCATTTTATATGTACTTAAATGTTCTTTGCAAAATGGGTCTAATGAAGTATTATAATTCTAACCTTTCTCAATATAGTAGGACAGTTCATTGGATTATTGGCGTATGTTGACCTGAGGTGGTTAACATGTTCTGTCTGTATGATGGCTATGTCGCCACCAGTGATCATGAACATAAACCCCACAAGAATTACATTGGGATTATAAGACCACTTCTGGAATTTGTACAAACTGGGATTAGTATAGATAACATCGCTTCCCTTCAAATCAGCGATCCGTGAATGTGTTACTCAGCGAGCATGTTCCTCCGTCAGCCGCACATTTTCTTTTTGCTATCAAGTAACAGAGATTACACAGTAAATAGTGAAATTCAGAAAGGTATGTAGCATATTCACTCATGAAATACGAATGAAAGGTCGCTCAAAATGAGTTAAAAAATTTAAGCATGAATCTTAGCCTACTCATCTGTTCATGATAACAACGATACAGCCAAGATGGAGGCTCCACAGTTGCTTTGTGTTTCGGAAGTAACTGCTTTTGTGAACGTAAAGGCTATATATGAACCCACACATCGATCATTTTTATTAGAAATGGATTTCTTTGCAATGGATATTATTTTAACTAGTCGTTGTTATGAAACAACAACAAATTAAAAGTAAGTGATTTTATGCATATCCTGCTAGCCGAGTAACACATTCACCGATCGCTGATTCGAAGGGAACCGATGTTTCTTATCCCTCTATACTAATCCAAGGTACAAATGAACATGTGTGGGTGACCCATGTGAAATTTGTACCAATGAACATGTGTGGGTAACCCAGGTGGAATTTGTACCAATGATCATGTGTGCGTGACCCAGGTGGAATTTGTACCAATGAACATGTGTGGGTGACCCAGGTGGAACTTGTACCAATGATCATGTGTGCGTGACCCAGGTGGAATTTGTACCAATGAACATGTGTGGGTGACCCAGGTGAAATTTGTACCAATGAACATGTGTGGGTAACCCAGGTGGAATTTGTACCAATGGATGTGTGGGTGGCCCAGGTGGAATTTGTACCAATGACCCTGCATGTGTGGTGGCCCAGGTGGAATTTGTACCAATGAACATGTGTGGGTGGCCCAGGGGGAATTTGTACCAATGAACATGTGTGGGTAACCCAGGTGGAATTTGTACCAATGAACATGTATGGGTAACCCAGGTGGAATTTATACTAATGAACATGTGTGGGTGGCCCAGGGGGAATTTGTACCAATGAACGTGGGTGGCCCAAGTGGAATTTGTACCAATGACCATGCATGTGTGGGTGACCCAGGTGGAATTTGTACCAATGACCATGCATGTGTGGGTGACCCAGGTCGAATTTGTACCAATGACCATGTGTGGGGGGCCCAGGTGGAATTTGTACAAATGATCATGTGTCACAATGTGGGTGGCACAGGGGGAATTTGTACCAATGAGCCTGTGTGGGGGGCCCAGGTGGAATTTGTACAAATGATCATGTGTCACAATGTTGGTGGCACAGGGGGAATTTGTACCAATGAGCATGTGTGGGGGGCCCAGGTGGAATTTGTACCAATGATCATGTGTGGGGGGCCCAGGTGGAATTTGTACCAATGAGCATGTGTGGGGGGCCCAGATGGAATTTGTACCACTGACCATACATGTGTGGGTGGCAAGGGTGTAATTTGTACCAATGAACATGTGTGGGTGACCCAGGTGGAATTTGTACCACTGACCATGCATGTGTAGGTGGAATTTTTACCAATGAACATGTGTGGGTGACCCAGGTGGAATTTGTACCACTGACCATGTGTAACAATGTGGGTGGCCCTGGGGGAATTTGTACCAATGAGCATGTGTGGGTGACCTAGGTGGAATATGTACCAATAAACCTATGTGGATAACATAGGTGTAATTTGTACAAATGTATCATGAACAAAAAGACAGACTGGAGATATGAACTGGCTGTTTGAGTGGTAACAAATGGCTCTGGTGTCCAGTGTAAGAATAAAGCAAGCAACAATGAAAATCCATTAAAATATGAGATGATATTGCCAAATGACAGGATACAGTTAACAGATTGCCCATTTCTTACTTAACCTTATTTAATTCAGTGGAAAACCAACACGAAACTTCATAAAAACCACCCCAGATGTAGCCAGAGTCACTTCATGTGGCTCCATCATATATTACTGTCTGATCAGTTAAATAACAATCCAATGATCTAAATGCCAAAAAGCTTTAGAAATGATCACTTCCCAAGAAAAAAAACAACAACAAATTAAAATCAATAAAGTTTCTTCAACATTTAAAAAGATTTTTTATTTAAAATATTTTACAAAGAAACGGATCAGCCTGGCAGGTCAGTATTAACCATCAGTTTTATCAATGAAGAAACCACTCTGACATTGAGGCTGTTTCCCAGACACTTGTACTTCTGTTTCAAGGTGAGGCCTTCTGGAAAACCTGAAGACAAAAAACAGTGAAATTCAAAATATAAACTTCAATTAGCGATGACCAGTGCCAATACTTGTCTGAGCAAATTTGCTTAAATCACCATATGCAACTTTTTTACATAAATTGTTTTTTTTAGCATAGTTCAAGACAGACTAGATTTCATGAACTGCTGAAAATAATCGACTTGCACAGTTATACTTAACCCAGACAGCCGCTAAAGCAGATTTGTACTGTGTAGAATACAATATTTATTCTAATATTTCTGATGAATAAAAAACATAAATAGACGTACTGAAATGATTAGGGAAACAGAGTAAGTTAGCTATTTCCCTGGGTGTGAACCATCTTAGTTGTAAATCTCTCAGTATAGTCATGGTGTCCTCATACCAGCCTTCCTTTCTACTCTGCTTCATTTCTTCTCGCTCGGCTTTCAAATCCGAGGCAGCTTTCACAGCCTTACAAATGAGAACATTATAATAGACTTATATGCCCATTTCATTCAAGATTTCTTACTAAGACTACATTGCTATAAAAGATTTAAGCAAATTTTAATCGATTTTTTTTATTCGGTTTTATCGCTGTACTTAAGGTTATTTTATTCATATGACAGCATACCAGCCCAATGGGTGAAGGAAACCCCCCAACTCCACCAGCAACACAAACAGACATTAAGTGACAACGACAGGGCATACAAAAACACCACAAAGCAGATCAGCTTCCTGTTAACTGTAGCTCTAATAGCAACTGCTACCTCCCATCCAACCTGTCCCAACTTTAACTGATTTTGTGTGAATGAAGAATTAGCCCCAAAGCTTCAGCACTAAAAATGATTGTGGACAAAATAAACTGAATTGTCGAAGATTATTTTCAATGTAAAGCAAAAGAATCAACCTGGAGGTTGTTAATTTTTTAGTTATAAGGATTTAAAGCAAGGTTAGTTGTTATGTTTTAATGGCATAAGGAGCGTACCAACTTGATGCACTATTTGGCAATACATCTGAAACAAGCTTTGCACACATAAGTCAAGTGCATCTCGTATTAACATGCTCAAATTACCTGTGGATTTTGAGTCATCATCAAAATGGATCCGCCGCCTTCAATAAAATTCCCATACCTTAAAAAACATAACGATAAAACAATGTTTACATCTTTTCTATATTAAATTGTTTTTTAGGGTAACAAAAAACGCTGTTCGCAAGTACAAATAGCAACTGAGGTACAACGTTATTGTAGTTTCTGAATTCTAATAAGGATTAATTGTTTAATGTTCAACGATGTGCTTAAGGGTATTTCACTTATATGATGGGGGTGTACTTTCAAAGAGTAAACAGCAACACAACCAAAATGTGTAGTGCTCTGTTAGAAAATTAATGTGCATCCAAAGCAATATCATACTGGCCAGAGGGTATTGTTACTTAAAGGTACCATCACACACTATACAATAAGAACATGTACTTTAAGTAAGAAAAACCCTTGCTTGATGTTGATGTTGTAATGAATGTAATTTCACAAAAAGGACAATTATAAATAGCAAATTGTCCCCAGATGTCTAGATGCTACTTGATCCATGCAGTAAATACAACAGTATTCAGCAGACCCTGGTCTTATTCTTGGCTATCAACAAACTCCAGTACCATCACTCAAATCTAACAGTTCACCTCTCAAAATGTTTACAACATTTCATGTACTTAATTCGCATCGTAATTAAATACTGTTTAATAGAATACCAGTCAAATCCCAAAAGACATTACCCTTTCATCTGTTCAGCAGATATAACTGAGATGTTATTAACAAATGTAAATGTCAAACTTTTTTCCAACCACAACTACACAATTTCAAAAAGTTTCAGAAAACTTACCGTCTAGCAAAGCAAGCAGTTTTTCTGGCAGAAGGTGGGACAATGTCCATAATCACAAATCTTTTCAAATCGGAGTCCGACAATAAATAACTATGAAAATTATCCGAAGAAGTCTTTTCCAAATAATGTTCAACTTTATGGCATGACGGATATGGCTTGTGATCTTCATCTTGTTGTTGTCGTAACTTCTGACTTTCCTTTTCAATTCTTTCTTCTGTTTTTCCAGGTAGTTTGTGAGAACTACTGCCACCAAACATAGAATTTGCAGGATTGTTTTCTGTTTCACTAAACCTCCTTTCACACTCACAAATTTGACCATCACAGTTATCTTTTTCACATTTTTTCAACTGTATTTTCGATGAACACAAGGATTCTTTATGTCCCATCTTGGAAAGTCTGGGACAAGTCTGTGGTAGTTCTAAAAATATCTGTAAATTGATAAAGCAGCATTTTCAATTGATAGAAATAAAAAAGTTATAATTATAAATAGATCTGTTAATAATAACAATATAATTAAAATCATATTTTCAGCTTGAACAGTTGTCTCTTACCACAGTAAACTCTAGTCACATGTCCTTTTAAAACAATGACCCTGTTGTTAAAACACAGCTTTTTAAAAATTGCCAAAAGAACAGACAGGCAACAAAAAACATAAAGTTTCATAACTTCGTAAAGATTGTATGATTAGGGTTTCATCTTGTAATGTAGGTGCCCTCTGGCTAAGGGAAGTATGTTTCAAACATAGACATACTGATTTACTGTACAGCACTTGAGCAACATTAATTTTCCAACAGAATGAAACCTTTCACACGTCTTGGTTGTGTTACTGTGGCAATTAGTCTTGGATACACCTCCATCATATAAGATGGGCACGTACGTCGATAAGCACCAATTAATCAATCCATCATGTACTTTATGCTGTTCAATCACAGTTTGATAAATGAGTGACAATGATAAAGACAGACCCATATATCGCAGCACAAGGTACAATGAAATCAAGTGTGCAGATTGAGTCCCAGATAGAAAAACAAAACTTTGTGTTTTGTGTTGTCTTATAGCTCTGAGAGCAACAGGGCAAAGTTATCACCCAGCAATCACACCCAGAAAAAATACATTTTACTTACTTCTGCTTGCTGATTGAATGACAATTGCAGAGGTTTTCTTTTTGCAATCAGGTAGTACCTCAAGCGAGAGTTAGGAATATCAAACTGTAATGGTGTCAAAAGGAATTCCTTAAAAGAGAAGGATTAAATACAATTGTGAAACAGGATTAAATTCCAAAAAAGGATATTACCTTATTACAACGGCTTAGGCAGAGGGGTGTCCACCTGTCCTTTGAACACCCTGAATTGAACAATTGTCTGTTTTAAGAAACTTTAACATGCAGGAGATAGGGAAACTGTAAAAATTGGACACCCAGTTACTTAAAAAATGAAGCAAAATTACTATTTTGGACACCATACTTTTGATTTCTGGCCAAGCCCCTGGCTTATTATTATACATTTAATAATTTTTCTGCTGTTTTATTTGGTATTGAAATTAATTTAAGTTAATGGAGGGGAAAACCATCAACAAGCAACTGGTAGCTATCCCACATGTGGCTATGGTAGCAAGAGCAAACTTGTGGATATGGTAATAAAAGACAGGCAGATTTGATATGGTAGTTTAAGTGAGATTTGTCAAAATAATCATAAAAGCGTGGCTGAGTTGGTTAATGGCAGACTTGTGGATAAGGTATCAAAACAGACTTTAGGATAAGGTAGTTAAATGCAGACTTATGAATATGGTAGTAAAAGTAAAAGGCAAAGTTGATGATATGGATAATACCAACCAAATATTGAATCACAAAACTAGTCAATTTGAAGAATAAAATTTTGCTTGGCGGAATCTTCCTTTGCTAGTCCTTAAAAGTGACAATTTGACACATTGTAGTACTTAAAAGTAATAACTTGATTTCTCTACACACCTGGTAATGATATTGAGACTGTTGTAGTGTATCTATAAGTGTCTGTCGAACCTGAGAAGTCTCAAAACCTTTCACATTCTCCACTAATATATACCTGGGTGGATTTGACAACCTACAAGGTAATGAACATAAAAAGCAAATGTAAAGAAGAGAATATATTTCTAGCTTCATGTTTAGTGTGTTTCCAAATGATGTATATAGTATTTACGGAAGAGGTGTATAGCTTTGGTCACCCACTCATAGAGCATCAGGACTCCGGATGTTCCCACCAGACACCACTCATAAGGCATCAGGACTCAGGATGTTCCCACCAGACACCTACCCAGAGAATACCAGGGCACAGTAAGTTTCCACCAACAGCCCTTATAACTTAGGGCAGGGAAAGTTCACATGAACTAGCTGCCCATAGAACATCAAGGCACATGAAGTTCCTACCAACCACCCACTCAAAGAGCATCAGTGCACAGGAATTTCCCATTATCCACCTACTCAACATTAAGGTACAGGAAAATCCCCCAACAGCCTGCTTATAGAGCATCAGGACACAGGGCAGACCCTACATCCATCCGTCCATAGAACACCAGAGCAAAGTAAGTTCCCATCAACCACCTGCCCCTAGAACACTAAAGCACAAAAGGTTCCCTCTAACAAACCAACCCAATAACATCAGGGCATGATAAGTTCCCACTAACAACTGCACATAGAGCATCAGGGCATATTAAGTTCCCACTAACACCTGCACATAAAGCATCAGGGCATAGTAGGTTCCCACCAACCACCAGCCCATAGAGCATCAGAGCATAGTAACTTCCCACCAACCACCAGCCCATAGAGCATCAGAGCATAGTAACTTCCCACCAACCACCTGTCCATAGAGCATCAGGGCATAGTAAGTTCCCACTAACACCTGCACATAAAGCATCAGGGCATAGTATGTTTCCACCAGCCATCCACGCATAGAGCACCAGGGCATAGTAGGTTCCCACCAACCACTTGCCCATAGAGCATCAGGGCAAAGTTACTTCCCACCAACCACCCATCAATAGAACATCAGGGCATAGTAAGTTCCCACCAACCACATGTGCATATAGCATCAGGGCATGGTAAGTTCCCACCAACCACCTGCCCATAGAGCATCAGGACATAGTAAGTTCCCACAAGTCACCTGTCCATAGAACATCAGGTCATAGTAAGTTCCCATCAACCATCCACACATAGAGCATCAGGGCATAATAAGTTCCCACAAACCACCAGCCCATAGAACATCAGGTCATAATAAGTTCCCACCAACCACCAGCCCATAGAGCATCAGGGCATAGTAAGTTCCCACAAGACACCTGTCCATAGAACATCAGGTCATAGTAAGTTCCCATCAACCATCCACGCATAGAGCATCAGGGCATAATAAGTTCCCACCAATCACCAGCCCATAGAGCATCAGGACATAGTAAGTTCCCACCAACCACCTGCCCATAGAGCATCAGGACATAGTAAGTTCCCACAAGTCACCTGTCCATAGAAAATCAGGTCATAGTAAGTTCCCATCAACCATCCACACATAGAGCATCAGGGCATAATAAGTTCCCACCAACCATCAGCCCATAGAGCATCAGGACACAGCAAGTTCCCACAAACCACCAGCCCATAGAGCATCAGGGCATAGTAAGTTCCCACCAACCACCTGTCCATAGAGCATCAGGGCATAGTAAGTTCCCACTATCACCTGCACATAAAGCATCAGGGCATAGTATGTTTCCACCAACCACATGTGCATAGAGCATCAGGGCATGGTAAGTTTCTACCAACCACATGCGCATAGAGCATCAGGGCATAGTAAGTTTCCACCAACCACATGCGCATAGAGCATCAGGGCATGGTAAGTTCCCACTAACCACCAACACATTGAGTATCAATGCATAGTAAGTTCCCACCAACCACCTGCCCATAAAGCATCTGTGCACAGGGAATTCTCACCAACCACCTGCCCCTATAACATATGGGCATCGTAAGTTTCCACCAACCACCTGCCCATGGAGCATCAGGGCATAGTAAGTTTCCACCAACCACCTGCCCATAGAGCATCAGGGCATAGGAAGTTCCCAATAACCATCTGCCCTATAACATCAGGGCATAGTAAGTTCCTACTAAACATCTGCCCCTATAACATCAAGGCATTGTAAGTTTCCACCAACCACCTGCCCATGGAGCATCAGGGCATAGTAAGTTTCCACTAACCACCTGCCCATAGAGCGTCAGGGCATAGTAAGTTCCCACAAACCACCCGACCCTATAACATCAGTGCATAGTAAGTTCCTACAGACCACCTGCCCCTAAAACATCAGTGCATAGTAAGTTCCCACCAACCACCTGCCCCTATAACATCAGTGCATAGTAAGTTCCCACCAATCACCTGTCCTTATAACATCAGTGCATAGTAAGTTCCCATCAACCACCTGCCCATGGAACACCAAGGAACAGGGAATTCTCACCAACCACCCACTCATAGAGCATGAATGCACAGAACATTCCCACCAGCCACTCACACCAGTTCAATCTCAGCTCAAACTGTTTGAAACCCTGTTGCTTACCTTGATACTAATGAGAGTAGATAAAGAAAAGAGTTTGTTCTGCTGTCATCTAAATCTCTTTGTTTGCCCATCCTTGTGAATGGCTGACATGGAGGACTCATCAATATCATATCTACTGATAACTTCTCTAATTTACTAACATCAAGAGCCTAAAAATATCAATAGTATATTAAGTCACACAAAAACATCACACATTCAATATGTATACAATTCTACTTTCACTGATATGATGTGCATGCTCAACCACTCAGAAGCCCCCAAGTGTACTGCAAACATCATCTCGAATGTCACACCATCCTTGCCATTATGACAAGAATTTTAGTTTGGTTTTGGATACAGAATATAATGTACTCCTAAACTAAGTTTACTTATTCTAAAGTCATATGAAACTTGCTATGTTTCCTTCTCTGCTCTCTGGTTCCAAGCTACTTAGTCAATAGGGTCGTGCCTTGTAAGACAAATCTCTGATTTGTTTTTATGATTGAGGTTTAACATCATTCTCAAGGGTATTTCAGTCATATGACGACAGTTTGTCCACTTCACACTGATCCTTGCAATAAGAGTGTGGAAAGGCAGGAGGAAACCTTGTAAAAACCATTCATGCGATTGTCAGAGCCACATCATGTGACTCACTCATATACCTGATGGTCGACAGAAGGATTCGATCTCGTAAACGGTACATCAAAGCAGGATTAGTCAGTGCACATGCTAGCCACTAAGCCACGTCCACAAATCCCTGAAGAACCAAGTCTATTACATCAATAAGTAAAATTTCCCCAATGTAACAGGTACTTAAATACAACAATTTGCATAAAGATGAATAAAGTAATAATAGGAGAGAGGTATTCAATAACTCATAAATAAACAAGTTTACTCACTCCTTCAATTAGTCCCTCAGTGAGTTTTGTTTGTGGAAAATTGTGTTTGTAGACCAAGCATGCCGCTGGGTTAATATCAACAGCCTGGACAACTTCAACAGGAACCTCACTTTCTATATGACAAACAGAGGACAAATAACGGCATGATAGATGCTTCTATAGGAACTTATAGGATCATATAGAATTCAATAATCATCCCATAAAATTTTATAATTATCCCATTATTAGGATTTTTTAAATCCTATAGGATCCTATAAGATTTTTCTGTAAGGGATAGTGCAACTAAAATCGAATGTCTTGGGGAGAATATTTTTAAAATAATGGATAGGTTTTATGTATCATTTTGTGACCAATAACATACCTGGAGAAGTTTGACATTTTACCCAGGAATGCCAGAGGTATGATCTGATGATTTGAATTTAAGAAAGATTAGGCCCGGCCTACTATTACAGAAGTAATCAGAACCAACTAACCATTCATTTTCAGCCCACGACTTATTTCGATTAAAATTCAGTGAAGTTAGTGTATGACAATCAAACCCAAGGCATTGATTGGTGTTGATAGTCGACTTTATAATTAACATACTTGAGTTCGGATTTGTTTACAGTTAGTTACATCTACACGATAGATTGCTTGTTTAGTTTGGTCAGCAATACAAGTCCTCGTACCATTTCATAAACATTAACGATATCATAGAAGGTTCAGTCTTCGTTACCTAAATATATTTCTTGAGAGAAGTGCGATAGGCCATCCTTTCTTCGACATTAGTTTAATTCCAATTAAATAGAGATAGAGGACATTTTACCTTGTAAAGCAAAGTGCATACCGCCGATTCCACTATACAACTCGAGTACTTTCAGTTTGCGTGCATCTGGCTCTGCCATGTTTTTCACGTTCACAGCTGTTGATCTAATGGTTACCTCCCCTTGAATGTGACAGCAAGCCATCTCTGTAACAACTCCGAAGAAAGAGAATGACTTAGTTTTGACTCACTGCATGCTTGCTTCGAATTTTAACCCCGTTCAGTTTTACCCAGGTTTTAGTCCCAAGTTTTACCGTTATTCAATTCACTTTCGTCTTTTCATCTCACATATTGCGTATGCTGGATTCATAAGTTGAATTAATTCCATATCCAGAGTCTAGCATGTGAACGTCCTACTTATTCTTATAATCATAGACTTGGAATTGAAACATTCACCATATAATACACGTCAAAAACGTCATTTGGTTGATTTTTTCACAAAACGCCAATAAATCGTGTCAACATGCTAAGGCATGGAATAAAACTATTTTCATTTGTAAAATGCCTTCATTAAAATATTTCAGACCGAATTCTTTTTTTTTCACTTCGACTGCGGGAAATTACTATTTTTTGGTCCCCATATTTCATCCACAAGCCAAAGACGAGAAGGAGTATTCTCAATGCACTGGTTAAAGAAGAAACATCAATTACCCTGATATTAATCAGTTCACCTTTTATTGATTGAGTACGGTAGAGGAAATATACCGTTGGGCAACGAACCAGTAGTTTGGCCTGATCGAGGAAACAATACCTTTACGCCTGCTCGCAACCTATTTCTTTTGAACTTTACAATACTGGATTTTGGTAAAAAATTTCTACACTATCAAGATAACTACTTGACCTGTTAAAAAAGACGACAATAAATTTACTTAAAACTAATCTTGGACCAATATTGGTCCCAGGCCTAATGACTGGGGCACATAAAAGCCATTATAACTACGACCAAAACTCCGCCAGGGCAAATGTTCCACCTAACGTTTTTACGCAAAATGGACTTTCTATCGAATGATTGCAGCAGTGGAGGGCATTTTATAATCACCATATATCTTTCACAAGATCTATAACGAAACTTGTCCCTGTGAGTTTATCTAGAACATAAGATGATTCGTCGATTTTAATAAATCTACATCCCTGTGCCAGTGTGATTACTTTAGAAATATACCACAAGAGTGTCGTCTATGAAACTACACTTATCAGTTCATGGAGCTAAATTTTGACTTTACACATTAAGGAGACCAATCAAATAGAACAAATTTATCATAAATAATAAAACTAATAGCTCATTTTCTTTCATCTGATTAAAACCGTCGCCGTTTTCCCTCCAATGTGTAGGATATAGTCGTTTTTAATATATGAAAAAACCGTCGCCGTCTTACCTCCAAAGTGTAAGGTATAGTCTGCTTTTGATGAAAATTGTAACCGTCTTACTTTCATAGTGTAGGGTACAGCCGTTGTTTTGTTTATTAAAACCGTCGCCATTTTACCTCCATATTGTAGCTATTGTCTGCTTTGATTAAAACCGTCGCGGTTTTACCTCCATTGTGTAGGATACAGTCGGTTTCTGATTTAAACTGTCGCCGTTTTACCTCTATAGTGTAGACTAGAATCGGCTTTGATTAATTAAACCCGTTGTCATTTTACATCTATAGTGTAGGGTAGGGCCTATAGTCGGTTTTTTTTTTTTTTATCAAAACCGTAGCCGTTTTACCTTCATAGTGTAGGATGTAGTCGACTTTTGGTGAAAATCGTCGCCGTTTTACCTCCATAGTGTATCGGCTTTTGATTACAACCGTCGCCGCCTTACCTCCATAGTTTAGAGTATTATAGTCGGCTTTTGGTGAAAACCGTCGCCGTCTTACCTCCATAGTGTAGAGTATTATAGTCGGCTTTTGATGAAAACCGTCGTCGTTTTACCATCATAGTGTAGGGTATAGTCGGCTTTCGATTAAAACTGTCGCCGTTTTACCTTCATAGTATAAGGTATAGGCTTTTGATGAAAATCACGAGATAACCAACTCGTACTTACCACTTACTCACTCGTATAACGAGATAGCAAACCCGCAATAACAATTTACTCACTCGTATAACGAGATAACCAACTCGTACTTACCACTTACTTACTCGTATAACGAGATAACCAACTCGTACTTACCACTTACTCACTCGTATAACGAGATAGCTAACCCGCAATAACGATTTACTCACTCGTATAACGAGATAGCTAAGTGGTAAAAGTGAGATAGCTAACTTGTAATTCCGACTCACTAACTCGTAATAACGAGATATCTTATAATAATAACCAGATAGGTTGAAGTAAAATTTGAGTTCGGCATGGCATAAACTGGCTTCCGTAACTGTCTTCCACTTGTCTACAATACAGAGAATGTGGACTTGTAGTCATATAGGGTCCTATAGAGCATAGTAGGCCTTCATAACAACGATATAACAAGGATATACAGTAAAATTTTCCACGATCGGAGGGCTACAACTTTTTGACAGTGTTTACATACCAAGGGAGATAAGCCAACGATAACAGTACCCACGTAGGAGTTGTTTCCCCTTTTATGACACACTATGTCTTTCGGAAGACTAAGGTTTTGTCTGTTCACAGTTTGGGGTTGAACGTCGTACTCAAGGGTATTCGTTGATTCAATAATATGACGATGAAGTTTCCACTTCTCACAATGCCGTACTAAAATACGTTGGAAAACAAGGAAGTAACCTCCGAGATTGCCGGAGCCACATTGTATATGACTGCCTCATATATCGGAGTCTATCTCTAACCCGGTATTAGTGATTTAATCTGGTGTTAGCCGCTAATAACGAAATATGTTACCCGTAATTACGATTTTACTAACTCACAATAACGATTTAGCTATCTCTGGCGATTTAATCTGCTGTAAGTGGCTAATTGTTTTTCGAGCAACCGGCCCCTGGGGCCAGTTGCTCGAAAGACGATTAGCGGTTAACACCAGATTAAGTTACTAATACCGGGTTAGAGATATACCTACAACATGGCGTGACGTCATCTAATAGTGGATTAAATTTAATAGCGCTTCGAGCAACCGGGCCCAGGGTTCGGTTGCTCGAAAGACGATTAGCCATCAACACGTAGATTAAATCGCTAATACTCGGCTAGAGATAGATCTTCAACGTGGCGTGGCGTCATCTAATAGACAGAAATAAGTTTGTAATGTATGATGAAACTTAATCAGTTGAAGTGAAATATTGATCTGGCTTGATTTTCATCTGTGGATTTTAACATTAAATTGTCACAGCCTGGGTTTTTCATTGAAACTATACAGAGAAATTAGCTATTAATGGCCGATGAATCAGTTAATGTGAGGTGAAATGTTGATCTCGCTTGACGTTCACCTGTGGATTTAAACATTGACAGCTTGGAAAATTCATGAAAAGTTGGATTGGTAGTAATGGACAAACAGGTTGATAATGTGGTATCAAATAAATGAAATTTGTTTCTCACAAGTTGAATTTCACCTGTGGATTTGAAGATATATTTTGTAAGCTTACAGCCCTAGGAATTTGATTCTTCTGGATACGCCCTACCTTTGTTTAACAGAACCACTGTGAGTGATGGCCAAACCCCCTGGCTAAGGGCAGTTTGTTTGGAGCCTAGCGATAATCTTTCTATCTTTTATAATAGCACTACAGGGGCCAGTTGCTCAAAAGACTATAGTCGCTAACACCGGACTAAATCTTTAACATTGGATTAGGGCTAGGCCTTCAATCTGGTAACATAATTCAATTCAATTCAATTCAATTCATATTATTAGGAAAATAGACTATGCATTTCGCAAGATAGTAGCTTCAAAAACGTACTTTGCTAGTTTTTTTAAAACACTTTGTTGGTTAC
>JAQQZZ010102670.1:0-16253 GCA_030265115.1 Mopalia vespertina
TTGTTCAGCTCAACGTCTTTATCGCTTGACAGCAGGCTATAAAATCTCGCCTGTTCCCGCGCCCCGCGAGAGAGTGCGTGATTTCAGTGAGCTGCTGGGCTAATCAATGCTTGCTTCCAATCCCCTTATACTATATCCCAGGTTTAACCTTTTTCAAAGTCAGCTGATATATAACTTGTTGACGTCATCAATATTTCATAAGGAAATAGTGTCTTTAGTTGAGGACGTACTGCATCCTTGTGACATCGTTGTCAGGTGGAGTTCTTCAGAAAAGGTAAAAAAAATCTACTATATACTTACTGGTCAAAAACAGATCAATTTAATTTTTTATTATACTAAAAGTCAGCGGTGCTTTAAAATATTCAGAATACACCTGAACTAACCAACATATAGAATATCGAGTGGTTAAATAATATGAGCCGAAAACAAAACGACAAAAACAGTTTGTATATTTTTAAAATTTTAAAATTAACACGACAGAATTATCAAAATTTACAAAGTGATTTTGGGGGTTTTCATACTCAGGTCTGTTTGTTCGGTTGTACAAGTGTATTCCGAACATTTTATAGCACCGCTGTACTTTTCGGATATTAAAGAGCTGTTTTGGGAGAAACGTTTGTTAGCCAAGGGCAGTTTGTTTGAAGAGTATCAATGCTGTCTTTACTTAGCACTGGAGGAAGATTAACTTTCCAACAGCATCAAAACACCTCACATTTTATGGTAGTGCTGTTGCCAATTATTGCTGGAAAACACCGCTGTCATATGAGTATTATACACTCAAGGACGGTATCAAACACGAATCAATCAGTCAATCAATCTGTTTAGTTAGGTGTTAGCATATATTACCAATATGCGCTGTAAACAATTGTTTAGCTGAACAAGCTGAAGTTTCAATTAAACATATCTCCAAAATGGTTGCGGTTTGCCTGCACATTTGTCATCCAATCAATCGTATTTCTCTGATTTTTTGTATCTCAGTGTAAATGGTACATGCTTAATCCAATGTGCAATTGATTCTAACAGTTGACACACAATTTTCGACCGTTTATGTTGATGATTTCTGTTGAAGAAACGCGCAATGCGCACAGTTGTTTACTGCTCAAGTCTGGTCCAATTTGTTAATAATGTTTACCTCGAAAAAAGCGAGTCTGTGTGGATTGGCTGTAAACAGTAGTTATGAAAAATTATGTTTAAACATTGTGGTAACTCAAGTATATGGTAGACATTTTGTGTCTATCATTTCTTATAACATTTACTATTTTCCAATACACGTTCACCTAATGCGATTATCAAATATATCCACACACTCTGAACACACTTTTTTCAGAACTCCTTTTCGCAGCCTGTCTACTAAGGCTTATTTTATTTCTGTTAACTCCCACTTGAGGGACAATAATTTAAGAAGAGATTGGCGGCAGAAATTTGTTTGAGATTAATCCTTTACAGTGGGTTATCGCTATAAGTGTAGTGCTTGAATGTCTTTTGTTTGGTAATCTGTGGTAAGCCACCACAACATTCAAGACAGATATCTGGGATAAAGACTAAAGTCAAGGGTTCCTTGTCGAGTAATTTGTCTGGCTTTGGTTTGTCTGTCTGACTGGGCGACACGACTTTATGGATTTGATTGGCATTTCCTTTCTTTTAGGCTTTTTATTTATCCTTATTAACAATCAATGTGGATGGTTTTGTGGAATTTTGCTATCTTACTGGTATTTTCAGGTTTGATTCGCTCACGTGTATATATATTAGGACGTTCCCGGGTTCGAATCCCGGTGGAGGCCGTTCCCGGGTTCGAATCCCGGTGGAGGAAAGCAAATTTTTCTCTCTTCATTTATTCAAAATATATATTAGGACGTTCCCGGTGGAGGCAAGCAAATTTTTCCCTCTTCATTTATTCAAAATGTATATTAGGACGTTGGTATATCATAAAAATTAGGGCTACGTACATCACTTATAAACAATGATAAAATAATCGTATAAACATTAACTTAACATATTAAATAGAGCGTTTTAAAAGTAACCAGAATTATTAGTGTCAATCAGACATGAAATTAAAAAAAATATCACAGAGAATTCCAGATCAGCTAATAACCCATAGAGAATCAAATAAATCAGAATGATCACATTGTCAGTGGTCAAACTTCAAATATAAGGCAGAAATACCTATATATGTAATTATACTGTCAGCATATATTACGATGAGATGTCTTAGTATTTTGATTAATCTACTCGAATATTGCAATAATACAACACTGGCGGGATTAATATCCCATGGGATGTAATTTATCCATTCTCCTGTTTTATCCAATTCCACTGCTTTATCTAATTCTACTGTTTTCTCCCATTCTCCTGCTTTATCCAATTCTACTGTTTTCTCCCATTCTCCTGCTTTATCAAATTCCACTGCTTTATCCAATTCTACTGTTTTCTCCCATTCTCCTGCTTTATCAAATTTTACTGTTTTATCCAATTCTACTGTTTTATCCCATTCTCCTGTTTTATCCAATTCCACTGTTTTATCTCATTTTTATGTTTCGTCCATTTCTACTGTTTTATACCATTCTCCTGTTTTATCCAATTCCACTGTTTTATCCCATTTTTATGTTTCATCCAATTCTACTGTTTTATCCCATTCTCCTGTTTTATCCAATTTTACTGTTTTATCCCATTCTACTGTAAACGAGCGCTACTCTCGCCACCCCAAAATAAATACAATAAAATAAAATTAAAAAATAAATAAATAAAAAGATTAAAGTAAAAATTTAAAAAATTGAAGAAAAAAGAAATTAAAACAGATTAAGTGCGGTAAATGTATTTTCATACTAACATGGATTTACTATACAGTAACACCGCTTTTGCCTTTTATAAGGAATTATCCAGCGCTAAATAAAAATACGAAAGTCAGAGAACTGACGTCGCTATAACATGTCAGTTTTATACAATGCTGTCGGCTCTCCTATATGGGAGTTGGACACGTGCAAGTCAAGGCGCTGTTAAAACAACATCTAGAGTTGTGTAACCTACTCAATGTGCTGTGAACATAAATAAAATAAACGCATGTTCTACACGTCACATTCCCTTATGTAAAAATAGACAACAAAACCTCTCGCACATACATTTTACGACAACAAATCAGGTACAGCCGTCATCAAAGATATAACGTCAATTTAATGGTTATGTTAAGGGTTATTGATACGGTTAGGCTAAGGGTTAGGTTTCGGGTTAAGTGTAGTGTTGAGTTTAGGGTTAATTCTAAGGTTAAATTTAGTATTAACCCTAATCCAGAACTAAGAATTCACGTTTTGTCTTTTACATGACGGACAAGCCACAAAAGACATACTCTTTGAGTCGTGGATATAGAGCTTGTATGCATGGGCTTTAATGTCAAACAGTTTGAATTTGTGTTTTCGTTCTAAAAAGACAACGCTGGGTATAACTACATCCTGGGTAGCCACAACGTTAATTTGATGAAGAATGAAAAGATAAACGAGATAGGATCATAAGAAGCTACAGATTTATCATATTTGTTCCATACCATGTAAAACATGTAAGATCTAGGTTAAAATCTACTCAACCACTTATCTCTGACATTTTATCTAGAACATGAAATTATTCATGGGGTGTTATTTCTCGATATCCGACGTGTGTGATTCATATCTGGAAATAAAAACAACCTTTGGATACAGGCCTCTTTATCTGTTGACTCCTTTTTTTCCTGGCTATATGTTCTTTAGTAACGACAAACGTCAATTACCTCACACAGTTTTGATTCAAAACCCTTTTTTTAAATTCACAATCCGGATTATTAAGCACTTTTTATATCACTTGTAAAACTATGTAGGGTTTAAAACCTGCAAAATTGTCTTTACAAGAATCTGTTCAAGCTAACAAAGTATTATCCCAAAATAACGCAAATACTGTTAATATTAACTTTCTAAAACACAAAAAAATCATTCTCTTTCCATATCGTTTCCATCGAAAAAGTGGCCGGCCTGGATATAATATTTTCAAAAACGAAACCATGGCAGACTGATCAAGGTAGGAATTACCGCCTACTTATCTTGATCTTTAGAGTATAATGAGATTGCAGCCGAAACCAGTTAGCATAAAATCATTTATACAAACAGAAGTATCAAAATAATCAAGTCTTGTCTGGCTTGTTATATATCTGCTGTTCTCTCACGCCGTCAGCGTGGAAGAAGACACCTTCACGTTTTCGTTTCTTTTGTGAGGTGATATCCTGGGAAATAAATCCCAAGGGTTTGGGAGCTCCCACCTACAGAGTTCTCCGCGGCCCTAGGGCTTCATTGTTGGGATTCGCAAAGATTGGTCGCGGAAAGCAGACGAGTCGCATGCCCACCGCAGGGGAGCTGAATAAAATACATACCTGTTGAGACTTTATTGTACAAATTTATCCGAAGCTTGATATATAAGTAGGTTCCTTGTCTATCTTAACATAATAACATCAAGTCAAGTAAGGTAAGACAAGTCAAGTGTCCCATACACATCTATGCATATCTGTGTAACATGCATTCGATATACTTTGATTACCAGTGAATCATTCGACCTCGTGGACCAAAGTCACCGCTACGAGAAACAACAAGAAATGCATGTTTAGTTTCTACATTTTGGTTATATATAGAAGATCTAAAAACGAAATCTTGAAACTAAACGTGAAAGTTGTCGTTTCTCAGAGTTGTGACTTTGGTCTACTATGTGTGCCATGGCATTACAAAATCC
The DNA here is from genome assembly GCA_030265115.1 of Mopalia vespertina. Taxonomy (NCBI): domain Eukaryota; kingdom Metazoa; phylum Mollusca; class Polyplacophora; order Chitonida; family Mopaliidae; genus Mopalia; species Mopalia vespertina. The sequence continues at coordinate 4,741 of JAQQZZ010102670.1, forward strand.
GTGAAACAAAGTGACGAAGTTGAATTTTTTTCCTTACTGCAACATACAGCTCGGGTAATACAATGCTCAACACCAATATAAAAACTGTGTATTGACTTGTTTTGGCTACCAGACATCGTCTTAGCAAAGCTGTATATCGAAGCGAACATAAGCGAAGTTCCAAAAGCGAAGCATGTTAACTAGCCTATCGCAAAGAAACAGTAATTATGTTTATATGCCGTTATTCTAAAGAATGAAACGCGATCTTGGTGATGAATATTTCATGGAAAGCCCTACTTACAACAGTTCACCTACGCCTTGTATACTTTTATTTTAACGTTCAGAACCAAAGCTATGCCTTGAACAAGTATGGGCGACATGAGTTGATATTTGTCCTGCGGTAAGAAGTGCGCATGTGGATATTACGGCTATATATCAGTTACCTATATGTCAGTAATAAGATTTTTATTTTACATTGTATCTGTTTACCACTAAGATCAAAAAAGGCTTGTATCTTATGAAAAGCAGATGGATACATTTCATGGTTGTGGCGATCACAACATTTCCATTCAAAGTTATTTCGCCAGCGCTACTGTCTTTACTATTGAGTTACTAATGACTTTCTGTTTTTCATTTCATTTTAGGACTCTACCTTTTAACTAAGAAGAAATTATTTTAGCAGTGATAATGTGGGAATATCGGAGAGTGTCAGAAGGCCTGTTCGCGTCACTATGTGTGTTATCCACCATTGGTATCGCGCTAACGGCCGTCTGTTTTACGTTCAACGTTAGATTCAGGACACTCAGGTAAGATGATTTCCTACATGTATGCTATCCAACATTTCTAGTAACTTTCAAACGATTTCAATTATTTTTTAATTTTGAGCAGAACTTCCTACGAGGATTTAACAATGACATAGATGAGTGGTAAAATTCTCAGCTAAGACAAAGTGTATCAGGTTGCCCATCATCACATCCTGTGTATCAAGTATATATGATTCGTTTAGGGCTGGAGATTTTACACCGAATGTAAAGTTGTTGCGCTTTGATGATGTGTCTTCCCAATCAGTGAAGAAAATCACCGAGTGCGAACGATGCACAATACACCAAAATGTGGAATATTAGATAATGTTAACCATTAGTTCAAGAAGCATACAAAATATTAAGTTATAGTTTAGTTTAGGTATTGCTTACAACTATCAAAACTGGATAATATTTGTAAGAAATATTTCTGATGGCAATAATTTTCGCAATACGAATTTTGTTTCGATAAGAAATGCGGATATTTCTGAGTATTAATATTCTGCCGGCAAATGTTGGCTTAACTGTAATTTCAACTTTGATTTCTCACATTCAAACCATGTCGTTCTCTTTTGTTTCTCAATTAGATTAGTCCGGATGTCCAGCCCTAATCTTAATGTGTTAATAACACTGGGAGGCCTGTTGAGTTATTCTAGTTGTGTTCTTTTCGGATTGGACGCTGTTCTGGGTGAAGAGTTGAGTTCTTCGACTGTCGTCTGTCAGGTAAGCCTACCACCTGGAGCATTCCATGACGTTTATTGTCTGATTTTATAATCTTAATTCTATAGCAAATTATAAATTTGTTTCAAAAGGCATTATTAACTTCAAATGTGAATACGATTAAAGAAAATGCTAGCATTAACATTTGAGTTACATTGACCAACTGTTATTCACGTCGTATGCTCTGTCACCCGATTGTTAAAATATGAATATTGTCTGGAAATAATCAAACGTCGCTTGGTCTTTGTAGAAATGTAACTGGATTTTATTGGAAACAAAAAGACATTAAATATTTAACGTTCAGCCATGAAACTAGAACAAGTATTTAAACAAACAAGAAAACTTTAGTCGAAATAATTTTAGTGTTTACTATAACCTTACAAAATGAAGCTGAAAAATAAAATTGTAAAAATAATGCTTAATGGTTACGGTGTTAAAGCACTTACATTATAATCTATTTCAAAACGGAATTTGTATATTTATATACATCAAAACTATATCAGGAGGAACGTATTTTCAAAGAAACAATTAAAAAATGTTTTTTAAACAACTTGTTACCTATATCGCTGTGAATTCAGGTAATTGAATGCATGTTAAAGATGTCATTTAGGCATTGAGCTGTTTTCGGTATGACATCTGTGCTTTGTTAAAACGTCAATATTTAATTACTCTATAAGCTAATCCTAATTCATTTAATTACCCCATAGGTACGCACGTGGCTATTGACACTGTCCTTAACACTGGTATTTGGGACTATGTTGGTAAAGTCATGGAGAGTATACCGGATATTTCACAAAGCCGGAACACAGCGAGTGGTAAGTTTTGTTTTCTTATCATTTGCCAGTTTGTTAAAGTCTTAAGTTTCGCAATTAAAACGAAAGTCAATGTATTAATACTCTAATTTACTAATAGTACAGAAGGCCCCTATAAACACATTCATAATATTTATTAAAATCATATCATAACTCATTTGAAATCAAAATACCGCGATTCGAGCAATATTGCGAATATTTCAATATTTTGGGGTCACGTTCAAAAGTGACAAACTTTTTCATTTAAGTCACGTTTTGCTATAGCCATATATTTATAACCCTAGGTGATCAAGGATGAGAAGTTAGTCGCCATTGTTGTCATATTGCTTGTCGTTGATGTCACAATACTCTCTCTGTGGCATGGACTCGACCCCATGAAGGCTGAACTCCTGCCTGCTGGATTTTGGGTAAGAATTTTTATTATCAGAATATTATTTATTAACAAATAGTACAATTTCCTGACACTTGTCTGTAAATATAATTAATCTTTGTAGTCGAATTTCGACTTTCGTGAATGCACATAGCCATATTTTGCAAGTATTAAAATCACGGTACTGTAAAAACATAACTTAAAAATGATGTGGAAACAGTTCCATAACCCTTTTAATAGGGAGTTGTCCTTAACCTGTTTAGGATACTACATAATTGTTTTTGGAATTATCCTTTCATTCGAGACAAATAACATATTTTATTCCTTTAAATATAATATTCTGATGGTGTTTATTGGAGGAATATTCAATGTTAGGTTTTTTTGCCGCGTATCGAACAAGCCCGTAACCAGTCTGCTGACTAGACCATCTGGATTTACAAAATAACAAACTGATAATGTAATAATATTTCGGATAACGATATATTAAACATATTAAGCACCAGCAAGACGTTAAATGTGAGTTTATATTAAATTCCTTGTTTCTTATGTTTTACAGAAGCAGGATACGCCTGTATTGGCAAACTGGACAGCTATAGCTGTGGTTGGATGCTCCTGTAGGCACATGTCAGTGTGGATACCCGTTCTGTTCTTGTACAAAGCCGCTCTTTTAACTTCCGGAGTTTACCTGTCTTGGGCAACTCGTAATGTTGTCTTGCCGTCAATGAATGAAGCGAAGTTCACAATCCTCTGCACTTTCACGACGACCATCCTCTGCACAGTGGCTACAGCTCTCAGCATTGTTGTCAAGTCAAGCCCGGACGCAGCAGCGGCTTGCTTAGCTATTGCTGTGTGGTTATCAACGACAGCATGCCTCCTCCTTGTCTTTGCTCCTAAGGTAGGTCTCATCTATTTGAACAGAGGCGTTCTGCATCTGTTTTGAGCACACACGCAAACACGCCATACTATTTATTCATAGTAATAATGTATGCATTAAGTCTGAATAGTTGTATACTTTCAATCAAGTCAAAGCAAATATCTTGACACAGTTTACGCCATTTGTGTAAATAATTTAATTTTATATTTATTCGTTCAAAAAGAATCCGTTGCTTCCACGACAGCATTTCCTAACATTTACATTCTTCATCTAAATGGCTTGTATAATACTTCACCGAACCCAAGACCTTCGGAGTCGGGGCCAACTCTAAGGACTGGGGTCGGTAGCTCGAAGCGCTATTAAAGTTAATCCGCTATTACATGAAGGTCATGCCATGTTGAAGGTATTATCTACTTTTAGCGATTTTATCTAGTGTAAGTGACTAATACTCTTTCGAGCAACTGGAACCTAAGCTATAGAAACTCACCATGAAATGACTAGAACTTGAAGCCAAATAAAGTGTGCTATACACAATTGCATTGTAAATCTGAATGTTAATCGTGTATCCAAATTCAATTCTCTAATCGTCTATTCCAGATGAAACTGGTACTAACAAAGAAAGACACTGAGATAATGAGACAGGCAATGAAAATATCGGCATCGTCATTTCCCCCTACCGAGTCCACTGATCAGCTCCACCAAGAGATGTGTCGCCTCATGTCTGAAAACCAACTCCTCAAAAACTCTCTGAACGAGGTAAGTTTTAAAACACCCAACACCCGTCGATTGCTACTAATTAACACATTGTTGGTGTTGCTTAATTGGTTACAAATTTAAAAAAAAATAAATATGAAATTTTTATCTACATTGTTTGCTCTTGAGAATTCCTTTTAACTGAAAATTCAGTTTCATTTGCATAACGAACAAAACAGTAAAAAGAACCGTTACTTCAATAAATAGGCAAAAATTAATTAGCTTGTCTCGTCCAGAGAATTCCCTCAAGCTGAAATTAAAATTATTTTGCATCATAAGCAAAACCAGAAACAACTAATGTAATGGAGAATTGGCCAAAACAACTAATTCATGCAATTTTATTTTTGACTTACAGAAAGACGGTGCCATCCAATCTTTACAGGATCATTTAGACAGCGCTAAGACAAAGTTAGAACAACTAGCCGAAGAAGCGGAAGTGAAGAATGACAGTGGTTTAGATTTCGAAGTCTCTTCAGCAGCTAGTACTCAGAGTGAGGAAACAAAAGAGACGACCATACACGTTCAACCGAGGAGCGAGAACAACTCGACTCCCCAGCAAAGTGTTACATTTATCACAGAGACAGACTCCAAATCGTCCAGGCGCAAGATACAACGAAGTGAAAGCATGAACAGCTTCCGTCCATCGCTAAGCGAGCGACCAGACTTTAAGGCAGGTAGTCTTAGAAGCGACAAAGGGCCAACGCGAAGCCGTCTTGCTGCTCTTCGAGATTCCATCGCGGAAGATTTGCAGCATGCACACAGCTTTAGCACAAATTTAAGAGACTCCATTTGTAAGGACCTGGATTTCATTTCGTTTCACGAGATGAGCCAGTGTTCTGCAGCCCTAAACGGGTTGTTTTCTGCCGGTTCCAGGAAAGGTCTTGCAGGTTCCATTGCCGAGTCTTACAACTTTGGTCGAGACGGAGACGATTGGTCTTACATACAGCAGTTTCTTCAAGTACAACAGCCTTGCCAGTCTTCTCACACGGACTCTACCACCACTTGCAAAGCAAATAGAAATTCTACCTCCGGAATCCCGGACAGCGACCTTATTTTAAGCAGCGAACAAATGTATCCTGAATTCCATGCCCGTGAACAGTGTCAACCAAAAAGATCCAAAAGCCAACGAAGAAGTAGGGAAATTCTACGAGGGCATGGCGCGAAATACATGACTGCCCAAAGGAAAAGTAAAGTTCATGAAGATGTGTATGTTATACAGAATCCAAACATGAAACAGTTTATCACAAATGTTATTCAGAAACAGTGTGTCCAGACGCCAGACGGAACAGTCTGTTTTGAAGTTCTTGATAGTTTTGTTTAATGTTCTTAAAAGACTAGCAAGTAGTGCTATTAAGGTAAACACAAAAAAACAGTCAGCAGAGTGATAAAATTGAACAGGATCTCTTTTTTAGCCAGTCAAGGAGTTACGTGCGAAAAAGAACCATCTTCCCGAATACGTTTCATGCCATATTTACTTTTTTTAAAACACGACTGTGTATAACTCTACTGGTATACATATTAGGTTTCAATATTGAATGTGACCAATATGTATTTGTAATATACAAAAAGCAACCAAATACGTATAGAGTAATGGAGCTATAAAAGACTGTATATTTCTTTGCATGAAGCGGTCTGTGGTTATAAATTCCGAAACTCAATGCGAAAAGACATGTGGGTAAGCTGTGATAAGTGCAACTCTCATGAACATTAGGTGCTTCTCTTGGTATACTATTAATCGACTATTGTAGCGCTGATGATAGTAACGTATTAGTGCTATATTTATATACTGTTTTGTATATAATAAAAAATTGAAATATTTTCTATCTCGGTTTGTTTTGTGATTTCTGTTATATAAGGTGGCAATACAATCTAGGATGTTTTAACCTAGTTTGATTTTGTAACACATGCAAAAATCTGCTTTACACGAATCTGTTCGATTAAGGCTTGAAACTGTTTTATTTTCGCCCTTATAGCCCTTGACTTCGGCCCGAGCCCCGTCATCATCCGGACCCATGTTGTCTCGACACGTGTTGAGACATCATGTGATCAGAGTGTATATCTATCCAATGACCTAATTTCATACATTTGGTTTCGATTGATACATACATCCGCCAGAGCCCAATCAGTAACTAGCAGCTCTTCGTTAACCCAGATAATGCGATAACTGTGCCAAATGTGCCGAGTTTTGGTGGCCATATTTTGTCCAAATTAAAGTCACCAAGAAATGTGAAAATTGTGTCACGAATACACATGCCGAATTTCACGGGTGTAGCTCAAAGGGTTTTCGAGAAAGCAGAGTTAAAAAATTAAATTGCGACAAAAAATGCTAGAAATCGTGCAAACCCAACCCAGTTGTACACTTGCAAAGAACCGAATAAAAATCATATCATTTAAAATTAAATAAATTCGTAGTGTTTTTTTTATATAACTTTTCACAAAATACAGGACAAAAAAAAAGAGAATGGTCTTATAAACAAATAAAGAAAAAATGAGCAATTTTGACCTCGAAGGGGTTATCCATCCTTAAGAAACAAGTTAAGTCTTAAGTTAGGAAACAAAGCATCAGGGTCCAATTGAACAAATCAGTTGTATACTTTATTTAACTGTTTAAATGTGCTTGTACTTAGGTCTGGTTTTAATCTGACTACTTTATAATTTTTGCACCACAAGTTCAGGGTAAAATTGGAACGCATATTTTTATTTTAGAGGATTAAGTATATCGGCAGAGGGATGTCCTGATCAATCAAAACCGCGTTAAATCATCCCAGAATCGAGATAAACTGACAAGTGTTTTTAAATGGATCTAAGTCTAGAGTTGTTATTAGTGACCAATGGACATTTCGAGAAAAGGCAATACATATTCATCAAAATAGTCTTTCTTTACAATAAAAATACATAAATTCTTGACAGTTTTAGCACACAGGAACGTTTCGGTAAAATGATGTGTTTGTTGTTTTCTAGCCTAACGAGTTGAGTGAGTAGGTGTACGTTAATAAACAAAATACGTAAATACCATGACGACCAGTTCTGAAGATATTGTCTAATTGCCGTAGTAACTACGTTCAGATCGTTTTGCCTAAACTGTTTAGCAAATCAATCTTAGCTTACGTTCAAAGTAGCTGCCATTAGGCATAGTTCAAAACCTCTTTAAAGTGAATGACGATGCTATTTTGCTCCTCTATGAAGGATATGTGAATATAGGTTACATCTGGTGTCGCACATTTTAAAGACTTGCATGAATAGTAAAAAGTGATTCTGTCACTTTCGTACAGGTCGTAAGCAATCGCCATTTATAATACATGTACATAATTTTCCGATGAAGGCATGCACCGCTTTTCTTGCATTTTATGCATGACGTTGTACCGAGAGTGGACTGACATACAGTCATATGGGTGAAATATCCGTATAAGTATCGCGTTAAGCCTCAATCAAACAAAGACACAAATGAATAACCATGCAGCTATGTAATTATGATGTAAGTGGTCCCGCGCTTGTTCCGTCAGAGGAGATAGAGATGGTTCCACGTCCATGTAGCCGTCCATAACACCGACACGTTTTCCTTTAATGTTAATCGGAACGTTGAAACTGACATTTTCTAGGCAGCGTTTGGGAATACTTCGTTTTAACTGAGATCAGTTCAGACTGATCGCATACGGGGCTTTTGGTTTAGAAACAAAAATACAAATCAGCAGTTTGCTTGTATATCGACTTCAAGATTACAGATTGAGATTCACAGCTAAGTCTTAATTGTCGCAAAGATATGGCTTTTCTGGCCTCAGCCCAGTTCCTTTTACAACCCATAAATCGTTGGGGAGTTATATGTGGTCTTATGGTCGTGAACTATTAAACCGTGGATAAAAAACAGAAGTTTATCTGGGCGAAATACAAGGTACTGATAAGCGACTGAGCCAATGAGATGATAGTACTACGTATATACATAGGCCATATATAATAAATTTCATTCTTTAAGGTTCTGTCCCCAAAAAAATTATTTTGGTAAAATTTAATGTTGGCACAGATTGAGTATATTTGTTGGTCAAGCTTACCTATAGTCCCTGATTGATTGATTGATCGATTGATTGATTGATTGCATGGTTGGTTGATTGAATGGTCTTTAACGCCGTGCTCCAGGTCTTTTCACTTACATGGCGGCAGTGTAGCCTACTTCTAATGCGTTAATGACAACACAGCGATATTTTGAAGTGTTATACAAGTATGTAAATGCTGTGTGGAACACTTGATGTTCCTTCATTGCCTACAGCTGAAATTTAATTCCTTTATACTGCCATAAGTTGAGGAGCATCTGGAATCTAAAATAAAATGTTAAAAATGATATATTTTTAATGCAGAGAATTTTTCATTTTTTTGCCTCCACCGGGATTCGAACTCGAGTCTCTGGCTATAGCTGGGGCAGCGATCTAAGTGTTTGAGCTACATAGATCGCTGCCCTAGCTAGCAAGAGAACCGAGTTCGAATCCCGGTGGAGGCAAAAAAAAAGAAAAATTCTCTGCATTCAAAATATATAATTTTTAACATTTTTTTTAGATCCAAGATACTCCTCAACTTATGCCAGTATCACATTTGTTGCATAAGTGTTTGAGCTACATATACAACAAATGTGAGTATTTCTAATAGAACCACCAGGCTGGTGTCGCATATCAATCTTATTCAAACGGTACGTTATTTTAATGCAGTTATCATGAACACGAATTAACCTTAAGGAGTGGTTTGACTGACGCCTCACCGACAATCTGCCTTTTATCCTCGCTTATACTCTCGTTTGACTGGATCGTGACCAAAAAACGATACAATGGAACTTCTATATGTTTTCGGACTTTTGGGTAAGCGAATTTATCTAGTTTTTAACTAAATTGTAGCTTTACAGGTGGCATTATTCATTCAATAGTTACCATTGCGTTTTCGTTTATTGTTTGGTATATATGTTCTCGTTACTTGATTATGTTGTACAGTACAGTAATTAATAAACTTTCTCTCTACTCTCCGGTATAAAACAAGCCATCTGTTTGCTTGATCCTGCATGCCGACTTACAATTAGTTTTAAATAAATTAATCTATATACTGATATTTCAATTTTCATTTAATAAAATTTGTGGCACTTTAAACCAATACTTCACTTTAGGGTGTTTTTTTTTTTTTCTAGGAAATTTAACTTTGTTTTATGTAAATGTATTACTCGTGCCTAATAAAAATAAATGAACGGGCTCAAATACGATTTGTTCTTAAACTTAAAAAGTAGCATTCATCCACTAGCAATTTTACTATACCTCTGACTTTTTTGGTTATCTCTTAAGATGGTCGCTCGATTTCTTGCGAGTCCATTGTTTTTAAGTTTGTTTGCTTGAGGTTTTGCGTCGTATTTAACGTTATGTCACTCATATGAAAGTGTACTTGCTTAATTAAGGGACGAAGGGAACTACCCTCTATACAGACAACAAACAAGGACAAACACAGGACAATCAGATCGGCTTTGGTTGGCTGTTTAGCTCTGACAGCACCAGAGCAGCGAGAAGGTCCCTCCAGTCACCCGTCATTGTTTTAAGGGGGAATTTAATTAAATCAATAACACTGATGAAATATAAATGCGTCTCGTGAATTTTCTCTTTCACCAGTCACTCTAGCGATATTTATGGTATTCGAAATTTACTGTGCAATATCCTCTTCATGGTCCACTCCGTTGGCTCATAGCCTCCGCGGTTGCGTGGAACAGCTGTGTTTCTTCATTTGGTTTGACAGAACCATCCAAAGGCAGACAATTCAGTGTCGTGACGCTTATTTTAGCATATGTCGTATATGACTTTAAAAAACGCACATCATTATGGCAAGCTGTTTTATCACTTCTAACTGTCATGCAGTTTTTTTATATTGATTTTCGTTTTGAAGATATTTAGCAAATAATTTTGTATGGGCAGATTTGTATTTTTTACATATATTTTTTTATCAATTGTACAAAAACTAACTTAAATTTAGAAAATCTATGACGGTATTTTAGTTTAAATACTTGTCTACAAAGACATGCAAGTTTGGAAAAAAATCTCCAAGACATGCAAGTTTGGAAAAAAATCTCCAACAATCTGAGAAAAATAAGAGTTACAAACAAGGGTCTATTTTAAAAAATTGTTTGACGTTTTTCTTTATTAATGCCATTATAAAATAAACTGAATCATAATATGACATTATATTTAAAATCTTAAAGTCTTCAGTTTTCTAAATATATATGATGTTAATATAATCATCCTTTGAAAATATCCGCAAAAGCCACAAAAAGATGACAGTCGCATTTTTTTACTCCTGACTAGAGTCCTTAAGAATGTATTCCAAAATAATTTAATGTCAGAAAATAGTGCCCCAAAATTTGAAGAGGCATACAATCTTATAACGGTTAACGTGAATGTTAGCATCGGCATATTTGTGGGGAGTATTTTAAAGGCAGCCGAGTCTTTCAAAGTGTACAGCAAATCTAGTTTGTCAAAATTAAAAAACCAGTGGTACGATGGCGAGTGCAGAAATCAAAAAATAAAAATAGGAAAGCACTCCGATATTTCAGAAGGATGCGGAATCAACATAGTCTATTAATATTTAAGAGTATACGAAATAAATATACGGCAGTCTTTCTCACAAAAAAAGAAGCTTATAGGGCGGAACAAATACAGATAATTAGTGACTCTGTGAAAAGTAAAGATTTTTGGTCTATTCTGCTCGGCAATAGAACACACGCAAAACCGGTTCTGGGTTCAATTACAACGGAAGAATGGAGTAATTATTTTTCTATTCTTTTCGCTCCCACTGGTGCTAATGGATACGGTATGGAAAATGTAGAGACGGTTAGGAATGGTGAAACGATTGATGAACTGGTAGAAGACATGTTAAATGTTCCAATATCTGAAAGCTCCAGATATTGATGGCTTACTGACTGAATTCCTCAAATGTGGTATTGATGTATAATGAAATACAATTTAAAGTTGTTTAATTATGTATTTGAATCAGGGGAGTTTCCAAAGGTGTGGTGTATTGGCATCATCATACCTCTCCATAAGAATGGCGATAGACATGATCCAGGAAACTACAGGGGGATCTCACTACTAAGCGTACTTGGAAAGGTGTTTGTATCTTACTTAACCATAAATTAGCCAAATGGACGGAATACAATGACATAATATATGAGGGACAGACTGGTTTCAGATCTA
>JAQQZZ010102681.1:0-16253 GCA_030265115.1 Mopalia vespertina
GTCACTGAAAATCGCTATCACGTGATCATAACTTGCTCGAAAATTAAACATAACGTTTATCCCTGGGGCAAGTTGCTAGAAAGACCGCTAACACAAGATTAAATCGCCAAAACCGGGTTAGAGATAGACCTTCAACATGACGTGAAGTCATCTAATAGCAGATAAAATGTAATTGCTCTTCTAGCAACCTGCCCCTGGATCTGAACCAAGATTAAACGTTATGTTTATATTGAAGACCTAAACACATAACAGTAGACAGAATAAACATACTGTTTAACATCTAAACGTTTTATTAAACATACCAACTAATAAGTAAACACTTTAACACAATAATAAACATGTTAAGCGTCAAAAAGATTTACAGTGTGGTGAGTTACCGCGAGAACGTCAGGAATCATGCTAGACTAACTTTAGCGCTTCACTCAGTCATTTTAATTAACTGAATCTCTGCTGATTAATAGCTATGGTGTTCTTATAATTATAGTGAATGTGTTTTAAATTATAATTAAGAAGGAATCATCCGGAATTGTCATTATTTTCAGAAACAGTATGTGCTTCTTCACGATGTATTGGTGAAATCATTCAGACTGAGTATCAGTTCTATTTCTTCGCCTGACTGCACTGATGTTAACAACGAAATACCTGTGGATAATTCAAACACAAGACGATCAAAGATGGTAGAAGAGTATGAGGTAAAGTCTGTACTTGTCACGGTCACATTCGGCAATTTGCTGGCCAGTAGATTGATTAATTGATATATTGATTCTTTGATTTATTGATGGATTGGTGTTTACAGCCATGACTAAGGGTATTTCAGTTACATGACGGCGGTGTTCTTATAAAGGGTTAACAGCAACAAAACTAAAATGTGAAGTGTCATGTACAAATGTTCTGCAAGAAAATTTAATTTCCTCCATAGCTGACAGCATAAAAGATGCTCCAATTATACTGTTCTTAAAAAGAGGGCCGAAGTACCATCATAGCTGACAGCATAAATATACTTCCATTATACTGTCCATAACCAAAGGGCCGGAGGTAATGTACAACAGGAAGCCGATCTGTTCGTATAAGATTCTTAATGCGTATTTTGAATATCTCGTCGTCCAATGGTTTGTTGCAAGTGACATCAAGGTAGTTTCCTGTGCCCATCGGGCTGCTGGTCAGTGACAAGTTTTGCATATGGCGGATAAAAACAACACATGCTTGACATGTGTTGTAGAGTATTTGTATCGTTTTGCATTTAGCTGGCTGGTTGGGTGGCTGACTGACTGACTGACTGGCTGGCTGACTGACTGGCTCATAGGGCTGTGTATTTCACTTATATGATGGGGATATACTCAATGATATTTCACGTATATGACAATGGTTTACTCAAACAGTACATAACCACAAAATCACAATCACAAAGTCTAAAATTGTTGTGTGGGGAAATGAACGTTCCTCCATGGCTAAATGAAGACAACATGAGAGTGATTAATACATACATCAGTGTAGCACAAAATAGTCATTTTGTTGTTTATTAATAATAATAATAATAATAATCAAAAGTGTATTTATGCTGGGTAGCACAATTAGCCGAAAGTTCTAGGAGAATATATACACATATGAAATAGAGAGAGAGAGGGAGAGAGAAATGTATCAATATATATTGTAACGGGAGAAACCAATCAGAAAGAAAACAATCAGCGATTATATTTATTTACAATATTTATTGTAAAATAACAACAACAATATCAGTTTCATACTGTATAATAGTATACAGTTGCAGATTTGCTTTAAGAAATTCAATTGTAGGTAAGAGACAATTAAAATATAAGGCGTATATAAAGTAACTTACATATAGCATACAATGTATCAGCGTACAAATCTGCCTAATAGAGGAGTTCAAGTGAGGTGACTTTCATAAACCGGTCTGTGATTACAATCTGCAACTTCTTGAAAGTCTACAGCAATAAATCCTTAGATGCACAGTTCCAAGGCAAAAAATACGTGTTAACTAAGTTGAACTCACCAAGTGATGTAATTTAAGAGAGAGATAGGAATTGAAATGCCAACTGGGAACGATAGTTGTATGCTGATATTTAGTTTTTGAAGTGCAGTTCTGTTGTCATTTTGTTTTGAGTTGATTTCATTTTGAATCTAGTTTGATATTTGTTTTGAGCTTGACGTGGGCCTGACGTAACTACAGTCGACAGAGTGTGGATCCTGAACAAGAGGATCAAAAACGATATCAAACCGTGTTGTTGTGGGAATTCATTGTGGAACTTTATTGTGACCACAATAACTTACCTATTGGCATTCCAAAATTGTATTTCGGTTGATTTATTTTCAAATTTTAGCTTGCTGCAATGAAGTGAAGGATATGTATTGTTGAGAGAGTGGGAAATTCGTTGGTGTCTGTGTCTGTATCCTGGTTAAGATTCAATGTTTAGCGAGTGTTATTCATATCCTAAGCATACGAGTCAAGCTTTTCTGTTAGCTCCCTGGTAAACAAGTAAAGGTCTTTTGTTGAGGTCATTTCCCTGGGCCCAGGTTCATTAAAAATATTATAGTCTTGTGCAAGCTTAGCTTTTTTGTTGTATAGAAAACCGTCCATTGTTCATGGTAAGGTTTTATGTTGAGTTTAGGGTTTCAGTTTTTGGTTGATATTCCATAGCTATCAGGAACATGCCATGTTAAAGTTTTCTGTTAAGGTCATTTTATTGGGCATATTGTATAGACTAGGTTGTCAGTTACTGGTTAACAGTATAAATTTTGATGTTTTTAAACTGTTCTTTCCAGACACAAACAAAATATGCATTTTCCTTTTTAATGCTTTTAAATTTATATTTTTATATTAAATTTATTTTAGTTGAATATTTTGAAACTCAATTTTAATCAGTTTAAATGTTAATGTTTTGATATTAAATTTTCTTATAAATATTTTTTAAAGTATTTTGTTAAATTATTTTTAATTAATTGTTTTCTTTATTATTATTTTTAATTAATTGTTTTTAGTTAAGCATTTCCTCTAGCTCACTGGTACACAAGTTAAGCTTTTTTGTTGAGTTAATTTTGCTGGGCTCAAGATTGTTGGAAATTCAAGTTACGTTTTTTTGTGGTAAATAATACTAATCATGGTAAGGTTTTATGCTGAGCTTCGATTTTCCCTTCTTGTTAAATATTCGATAGTTTTTAAGTTACAAGAGATTTTAAGATTATTGTTGTTGTCATTTTACTGGATCTTTTCTATAGTCTAGGTTATCAAATACTTATACACCTTGTAAGTTCTGATATTTTGAAACTAAACCTTTTGGAGTTTTATTCAAAACTTTTTTTTTTCTTTTTCTCTCACATACAATTCACATACAGATGTAACTTTTTCCTAAAATACCCATTTACCTTTCAAATGTTTTTAAATTTATTCTTTTGAATTAATTTTTTTTAATTGAATTTTCTGAAATACAATTCTCATTTATTTTTTATATGACCTTTTTCTATAAACTTTTAGTAATATTTTTTAATTAAATGTGCATTTTTACTAATTATTTTACTAAATATTTTTTTTTCAAATTTTGAAACAAATCTTTCAACTGATTTGTGTTATTTCACTTTTTTAAGATTCAATTCACATATATTTCTTATATTTACTTTTTATTAAAAAAGTTTTAATTAATCTTTTAAATTATTTTTTAAAATTAAATGTTAAAAAAGATTCTATATAATGTGTTTTTATTACATTTTTTAAATTCAATTTTCCTGCCTTGCATTTTTCTTTTTTCATGCAATTTGTTTTAACTATTTTGCTTATTACATAATTCAGATCACAACTTACTTGACTATTGTTTCTATTGGTTTGGTGTTTTATGTGGTAATTTCCCTTATTTGTAAATTTAAAATAATTAAAACATTTTGGTTAGATTCTGTTTCCATTGATGATATTTTGTTTCTTAATGTAAGTTTGGCATTTCCTTTCATGATAAATATTCAACTCCACTACACCCCATGGCTAAAGGCAGTATGTCCTAGTTGACATGTCTTTTCTTACTGTAGAACAGTAATTTTCTCAATGCAGCAACAAGTCCACATTTTATGGTTGTGTTAGTGTGGCTATTTAGTGTTGGAGAACACTATCTGCCATGGCAGTTAAACAACTGTCAACCATCCAACCAATCAACCAAATAGGCAGCCAAACAAACAACCAGCCAATCTAACTGCTGTTTTAAACTGAATGCCTAGCTCGGCAATCTGACGGAGTTCTATCTATTAGTATTTGGCGTAAGTAAAGATACAATATAATTGTTTTGATCAACCAGCATCTAGGAATCGATTAAAATATTTATAACGAATGATCTAGCATGAATTCAAAGACTTTTAATTGAGATTAGTAGAACACTTCATGGTAAAGTCTGAAATTGAGCTAGCGCCAGGCCGGTTCCACCATTTTGCATTTTTACATTTTATTACGATCACAGACCTTCAATTCTAAAAGTTGATATTTCTTTAAAGAAATCTGACTGTAGTCCTCGAATGTACTGCGCACATCATCCCGGATGTCACACGATCGTCGCCATTATAAATTATTTTGTTTAAGTGTGGGGAATAGTATGCATACGCTAGTAAAAACGCTTCAGGCTAACAAAATATACGATTTTGATTAATATTCATACATCTCGCACGGCCGAGTGTAGTAATGATTAAAGAGTAACGAGAATATCGCGGTGGTTAGGCGAATGTTTTGATTGAGTCAACGTATTTTGTGTTGGGGGTTGTATTATACAACCTCTTTAAATAATGTTAATTCAGAAAGTCATCTAATATGTATTATTGTTTTCTTGTATATGACCGGACACCATATATGTCTTCCTCTAAAAGACTTGACAGGCAATAGTTAACGGTCATCAATTGTGGTATACGATTGACTGCATGTGTGTCGGCACAATTAGTAACCGATCTTCAACAATTCCTAATCTTCAAAAATATTCATAACCTACACCGACAGAAGAAATCAACTCTCGTGGTGAAATACACATAGACATTATTGTCGTTATTTTGGGATAACACTTTTTTAGTGTGAACCGATTCCAGTTCAGAACATTTTGCGGGTTGAAACCCGTCCGGGAATCGAACCCACGACCCTCTGAACTGGAATCGGTTCACACTAAGAAAGTGTTATCCCAAAATAACGAAAATACTGTTAATCTTCACTTTCTAAAAGACACAAAAATTATACACATAGACATGTTCGGAGTCTTGAAAATTCCTGATCACATCATTACCCTTTACCACGAATGTAAAAAACTTTATTAATTAAGATCGATCTCATTAACTTCTTAACCAAAATTCCATCGGCCCTCTGGCTAATGGCAGTTTGTTTGGAGAGTAGCAATGATGTATTTTCTTGGCACTGTAGGAATATTAACGTTCTAACAGTATTAAAACTCCTCACATTTCATGGGTGTGCTTGTGTCATTTGTTGTTGGAATATACAGCCGTCAATTACGTGAAATACACTTGAACACGGCGTAAAACACCAATCAGCCAGCGAGTCAGTCAAATTCCATTGTTAAAATGACATCATATGGCCCTCCCTCTTTTTTTCCATGCTAAGAGTTTGTGGGACCTCGGGTTTCAATTACAATTGTACACACTCTTCCATCAACTAACTAAAGGTACAATTAGTACTGTTTAAGTTTTCTTTATTTTTTTGTCAACGATTACTTACTTCTCCATGTCCATTAATAAACAACTGTTTCTTTCTTCGCAAGAACCTAAGCAGTGTTATTCCAGTTTCCAAACAAAGAAACTCTGATGGAGCCGGAGAATCAGGTAATGTAAATTGATCATGACGTTTTTCAAAATAAATGCATGGTGTACAATATAAATGTTTCTGTACATTCTGTGTGCATTGTTTTTATTACGACTTAAATTGTCCATTATGTAGAAGTAAATGTCGAATTGTAATAAACAATTAACATCGGCATCCACTTGGTTGACTGTTGAATCACACAACGTCTAGTACCCCCTCTGAACCGGATATCACAAAGTGTATTACAAAGGGTTTTCAGTTGTATTTTTACTACAATGCAAAGTCCTTTCAAAAGAGAAATACCATTCTGTATGGTAATAAATATCAGTAAAGTCTTTAAATGTAACTCAAATATGCGATTTATTTAGATTGCAAGAGGCATGTTTGTCACACTTGTCCGGTATATTGTCTTTGGGAGAAATTGTAACTAGTCCAGTCTTCGATGAACAGATTTGATTCGTCCTTGAATCTTAAGCTACAACCTAATCTATTGGTACCGTACGCTCCTCTACTCGGATTACGGAATATCGGGCTAAAGACTGTAGCCCTTCTCCCTTCTTGTCGGAACATCGAGCTTCTCTAGTCTGATTCTGGATTATCCTGCTATACACCGTACACTCCTCTGGTTTGATTCTGTAATATAGTGCTACACCTCCTTACGCTCCTCAAGTTCGATTCTAGAATATAGTGCTGCACCTCTTAACGCTTCTCTAGTCTGTTTCTAGAATAAAGTGATACACCTCCTTACGCTTCTCTAGTCTGTTTCTAGAATAAAGTGATACACCTCCTTACTCTTCTCTAGTCTGTTTCTTGAATATTGTGCTACATACCGTACTATCCTCTAGTCTGATTTTTTTAAATATCGTGCAACATATCCTCCGCATCTCTACTATAATTCTGGAACATCGTCCTACAGACTGTACGACTATAATCTGATTCTGGAATATCGTGCAATACATCGTATTACTTCTGTATCGTGACTTGTGGAATATCGTGCTACAGATCCTATGATTCGTTAGTCTGATTCTGGGATATCGTACTATATACTGTACGCTCTGATTCTGAAGTAGCCTGAATGCTTCAGATCTAACTTTCCTCTGGTCTAATTCTGAAATATCGTATAACATACTGTACGCTCTTTTATTCCTATTCTGGAATCTTATTTGTCAGAACAGAATTAATACTAGTGGTATTATTGTTATTATTAGAAATATTAAAATTAGTGATATTGTTTCTGTTTACAGCACTCCCAGAGCCAGTAGGAACGGAATGTATTATTCCTGTCTTCCTACCTGTGAGTACATCTAAAATTTGTTGTTTTCATGTGGGTTTTACTAACAGTAATCATTATGTTCTAGAAAATTCTTTAGCTAAAGTGGGCGGTTGGGAGGGAGTTTTCTGTCATGCCTTGGTGCTTTCAAAGCTATTGGAGCAGCAAGAAGTCGAAATGATGTTGCTTCGATGAGAAACATTTTCTTGCCTCCACCGGGATTCGAACCTGGCATGTATATAAGTGTGTATATATATTTGTGGGTGCGCGTATGGATGTGTAAGTGTATAGAGCAATAACATTTACCTTACCTGCACCAGGATTCGAACCCGGGACTCTCGTACTCTTAACAGACTGAACTAAACAGGTTTACAGCAGAAAAATCGCGCATTTTCATTCAGGTAAAGGCTGGGAATCTGTCTTTACCAAAAGTAGCGCCTTTGTCGTCTATATTAACTCACTAATGTGTGTACTGTTTGGGTCAGTTTGATGATATGGTTGTGACACAATTATATATGTAGACAAAGACAATTTTGCTTACCTGTATGTCTATATTATATGTGCTTGTGTTTGTTTGTTTTGTCTAGGCTTCTAAAACACAGACAGGATTCATTATCACTCAGATGCCTCTCACAAATACAGTGGTGGATTTCTGGCGTTTGGTTTATGATCACTCTGTGGAAACGATTGTTATGTTCAATACTGAAGACGATCTGGATAATGTTAGTTTGTTCATACAAACGATAAAAGTCCTTCTTGACTCCTCAGCATGGCTGCACTTTATTTTATTCTAATCAAAATGGCAACATACTTTCCTTTCGGTAATTAACCATAAGTTTATACCATAGAGAAACAATTGATGTCCTATTTTCACAAAGAAGAAACAATAACTGGTCACAACTTCTCTATCGCGAGGAGGCGCAAATGTAAAGTTTAACAGTAATGCATACCGTAGACCTGCGTTATGGATTGGCATTACGTGTTGTCACAACATAAATAGAATTTGATAGGTTGATAGGTGATTGGATGAAATTCGGCAGAGGGTGGTGTTGACAATCAATACGGCTTTAGTGAGTGCCGTAGAGTAGTGAAACTGCGTAGGCGTTTGCTTATTACTCAATTTTTCAAAATTTAAGTAACGATTTTGCTAATCAGACGAAAACCAGGATTTTATTATTTTAAGATATTTGAAGTTTGTTTTTAACCTTCCCTTAAATTTCTTAGTCTTAATTTTGTGATTCATACGCAGATAAATATTTCTTACAGACTGTTGGTATATATTGGCCAAAAGAGCATGCACAATTCGGTCCCTTTGACGTCACTATTACTGATAAAGATACAACCAAAGAGGATTTCCATATTTGGACATACGATCTCAAATATAATAGCACAGTAGGTTATAACACAGCTCTTACATAGTATTTTTTCTTTTGGTAACTATGTCAATGATCAAATTAAATACACATTATTTCTGATTATAGATTAATGTGTGTTTTACTGACGTACGCTTTAATCCCTTGGGGTCTGTTTCGCCTAAATTATCAGAACAATTTTCTTGGACACGGCTAATCCGCTGTCATTGATATTTTGCTGAGTCGTCTGAGGTTCTTTGGCGAAAGATCATTCAATCACGGCAAAACTTCTCCAATTAAAACCTTTTTTGCTATTTGCAAAGGAGTAATACTAAGGGTAGCATATATCTAGCTTAATCAGGCTGTATTTACTGAGAAATGGAGGGACTTTAAATGTCCAACATTATCAAAAATGTCACAAATGGTGATAGTGTTTGAGAGTTTTTATTGTTGGAATACATAACCGCCATATTAGTTAAATAGTCTTGAGCACCAAGGAAACTCCAAGTAGTCAGTATATCTTGTGTGGTTAACTAACGATTGAGTGTTCATGAACAACCGATAAAGAAATTTCACTGAGTTTGACAAAAAATTCTAACAAACTGAGCAATGCAATTTTGTATAACAATGAATTGCAAACAATTTTTTTACACGCTACAGGATGAAGTATTTTCAGTGAAGCAGTTCAGGTGTAAGTTTTGGACGGACAGAATCACACAGACCTCGATAGGGTCCGTTCTGGCTCTTATTGACCAGATTCTACAGAACACCGGAGAACATCCTGTCATTGTACACTGCACGTAAGTGGTTTAAATTAAAGTATCAGCTGCTTTCAATTTCCAGTTTGTGGATAATCGCTTTATTTTCACGAACGCGTTCCAACTTCAATTTTCGAAACTAATCTTTAGTAATTATAGCAACAAAAACCTGTTCAACATTACCGGGGATAAACAGGAGGTTCAGATTGTCTTTGGCTAAGAGACAATTAGAACGGTTTTTTTTCTGGCGTCTTGCACTGATAAATCACCAATGTCTTTGTGTACCACGTATGCCATCATCCGAACACATGGTATCTCTATATATACACTCCTACAGAAAGACCATGCGACAAAACGTTGCTTAGTTGTTTTCTGATACGATAGAGGTTGCTAATGTGCCAAGGTTAATACACCCAGGTTTTAACCTTGGCTCGTGAAGATGCGCGTATGCGTACTGTTGGCTAATTTTCTCTCAGGCAAAATTTTTTCGCTCTGATTGGTCAGAAACACGCTACGTGCCATAACAAAAACATGGCGTTCCCAGAATTCTCTCGATACAGTGTAACAATAGTAAGGCTACACTAGAGTTTATTTTGCTCTCCCGTCAACCTTATTGTTATCCAATTAACATGAAATTGTTCTCCGAAAAAGTTGACGCCGACCCTGGTATGAAAAAGTGTTCTCTAGCAAATATGAATCGAGCCCGTTTCATAAATGTTTTTTAGGATTTACGTCCGTCCTGCCAATGTTTGCCATTAGATATAAACTGTCACAAACTCTGTAACGCGTACATTCGGTATAACAAAAAAAAATACTGCATGTTTGAGAATGAAATATTTTCTCGATCAGACTACACATTATATTCCATTCTCAAACATGCAGCATTTGTACTTTGGCTGGTTCCTTGGCTCTGTTGCCAGTTTTTCGCCCACCGAACTGTATGGTTTGTCTGCATGTGAACGAAATCACTTAAATAATGGAGTAACACAGCTATTATACATTAGTTCCTATTATATATTATTGTCTTTCCATAGTTTGGATTAGCTCCCTTGCATTGTGTCATTCTGAAGTCCCATCATTGTCAATGCCCCCAATGAATGATGTTAGACGTGTTTTAGTGAGCACTGAGTTACCTGTCAACATATGCCCATCTCGATAACAATACAACCACAATGAAACAAAACTATGGCAGTCTAAATCGGTAAACAATCCAGATTGATCAATTTAGCTCGTAAATGTAAACTTCGTGTTTACACTAACAATAACACTATACATATTTTAAAACCATGTACAACGACAACCATTAGTTTCAATAAAATATCTTTTTACGGTCCAAGATTTTTGTTTTTGAAGCAAGATTTTTTTATGGTCCAATATTTAATTTTTAGATCCAATACTCACGTGACCTGTCCAAGATTCACGTGATCACATGAACTGATGATGACGTTTGGGGAGTTCACAATCAGTGTGATATACTGATCTAACACTATATGTGCATATCCAGAAATGTTCGTCGAACAGTACAGTACACCTTCAGAAAATTGACATGATCACTGTGTGGTCACATGAATCTTGGATTGGTCTTGGACCATCATAAAGTATTGCATCAAAAAACTAATCTCGGACCTTAACACAAATCTTTGATTAAAAAAAAGCCTTGGACCATTAAACAGCCTTGAATCAAATATAAATGTAAATCTTGGACAACATATAAATTAATAGACCGTATCAAATTATTTTGTATGGATAAAAATCCTTTTTCTTGACAGAATTAATATTTCTTGTACAATGTTTTGAAATAGGTATTGTTTTTTGTTACTATAAGTAAAAAGTTTACATTTTGGAGTAAAAAAAATATTTATCTTGAATTTTTTCCGCTATGGTGTTCCATACATAACACTGTCAATAAGAAATATCTGTGTTATATATGACTGAATGTAGCGATGAATACCAAGCAAAGGGCCGAACAGATTAATCATTATGATACATTGACCTTTCCAGGGACGGGTTCACTCGGAGTGGTTTGTTCTGTACATCATGTGTGGTAATTGAAGAGATGAAGACGAATAGAGATGGGGATATTTTACAAATAGTAAAAGAGATGAGAAAGCGAAAGTCAGAGATTATCACTGATTTGGTAAATACCAGTTATTGAAAAGCAATTTTCGTGTGATATACATAATATGGCGGTGTACTCCAACAGCAATATCCAGACTGATACAACCAAAAACGGTGAAGTTTTTTGTTCTGAAGAAAAATAATATTCGGCCATTGCAAAGTAAAGTTGAATATCACCAATTATGAAGGGAGCCTCCTATTGTGGTCTATTATGTACATCCCGTTTCTGAGATGGTGTTTTAAGGCCAACTGATGTCGATCTGTAGGGGTGTTTTTGTATTGCGTTTTGTTTTGTCCTATCTTCACATTATGTTTGTTGCCAGCGACGTTCAGTTATTTCCCTCCACTCATTGACTGTTTCGAGCTTCGGTTTACTTAGTATTATTTTCCAACTTACCAACTTCACCCGTTTGCCTTCTTCCAGTGTCACCGGAGAAAGTGAAATAGTCCACCTCGCTCAGCCAATCAATTAATTAATCAAACTATCCATCGATCAATCAATCAAGCAATCAACCTATCTATCTGTCAATCAATTTACTAATTAGTAAACTATTTTCTTACCAATCAATCAATCAATCAATAAATCAATCAAACTGTTTTGTTGCTTATCAATTGAACAATCACTTATTCAAACTATTGTCTGCCCTCTGGCTAACAGTAGCAATGTTGTCTGGAGGAAGATAACCTTTCAAACTTTATCAAAATACTTAATATATTATGGTTGTGCCAGTGACATTTATTGTAGGAATATACCGCCGCCATCAAGTGGAATACCCTGGAGTACGGCGTAAAAGACCAAACAACCAATTAATAAAACTGTTTTCTTACTTATCAATTAAACCATCAATCGATTAATCAAACTGTTGTCTAACTTATCAATAATAGAAGCAAACAAATTTGTATCAATCAATTAATCAAACTGTTTGCTTACTTATATTTTTTGTTTTATTTGCTTTTTAGGACCAATATGAATTTTTGCACAAACTTGTTCATGGATTTTCGGAGTCTTTTCATGTGTATGCAAATCTCTGCTGACGACATAACCCAACGTTGATCTGGATTACCGTCGTGTATTCTTTACCGATGAAGATTAAGAGATACACAGCCTTGCAAAAGAACTTAACGAAACCGCCTTAACGTACATCAGCGCACAAACCATTAATGTAGTTTTGTTTCGCTGAAGGCTTAGGCTAGGCTATTAAAGAAGAAAATTAAAATAACATTTCATTGACAGTTTATGAATCGAAAACAATTCTAAGGCAAACACTAATTTCGTATGGATAACAATTTCTTGACATATGAAACAAGAAACAAGTCTGTTCAAAATTGAAATATACACTGGCGGGCGGGCATTTGCTGATGTATCGAATGTATCTATTATTTGTTCTACTAATGTCAGTAACCTTAGAAAAAGTGCTCACGTTACCAAATCAGCCAATATCATCAGACATCTGATTGAATTACGTCGTTTCTGGCAAAATACGTCATTAGCTGTCTTGTCAACAAGTGGGTCGTCCTAGTAACGAGTATATGTAGATTGCTGGTTATACCAGAGTACACGTGGCACCTCTGTTCAGTGAACAGCAAATTATGTAACGATTAGGGGTACCTCCGCCGTCTGGAAAGTCACTTTTTGTAATGGGTTGATATCACCTCCGCTGTTAACTTTATTGGTCTACGTATTCGGGTGTCATTTGTATATTACCAATACGTAGCCCTATCGGCTTCCTTTAAAATTCTAGGTTATAACCATCTTGTTTATTTTGGTGTTGATCGACTATGTTAAACTTGTCATGTGAGTTAATATAAATGATTTAAGAGATCTCTCCTAGATTGGGAGATAGGCATTGAGACACTATTCGGGAATGAAAGTTGTGTGTTTACATATGTGTCTTGAATTGCAGTATTCTTGTAGTTTTGGTTTGAATTGAATATATTTTGAATTTATGTTGATATTTGTTTTGAACTTAATGTGTGCTAGACGCATACAACATAATGGAAAACCTATAGTGAACGCTTCCCTAGTCCATGTGATATTCCATATCAGTTTTAAGTTATCAGCAACAACAACAACAACTATTCAGTTGTGTGACACGGCATATATGGTATGGACTGTTTGCTTTCACGATACTCGTATTCTCATAAACGATTGGAACTGTGTCTATGGATCATCACAATTCTCAGCTACTGACGCCTGATGAGCGCCTGATTAATAGTTACATGCACAAGTTCGGCAAAGACAATAACACTGATTGCGACTTCTTGCTCAACGCCCATTAAGCAGTAATCCTCACGCCACTTAGTACTCCAATAATTCCACGAGCGTCTATACCTCATCAGTCTGAACCCACCATGACTCATTTTATAAATGTGGACGTAGCTAAATTTAAATGCCTCGGACATAAAAATACCGATCGTTTCCTTCAAGAATTTCAATATTTTGATACCTTAAATACACTCATGGATGATTCACGTAAAATAGTAGCATTTCACCTCCACCCACAACGCCCAGCATTAATGTGGTTAAATTCCCTGGACCTCGTCTCAAAATAGTCTTGGAATAGCATAGAGTCTATTTTTAGTGAGCGATACATATCCTTTAACGAGGATCCCAATATTTAATTCTATAATCAAATCAATCGTTACATGAATATTATGGCATTATTGCGCTGTCCCCTGGGAGAACACCAGTTGCGCAAAACCACAGGAGTCCCTCCCCAAACCACCTACCGTCAATAAATGCTACAAACTGTAAATTTGAGCACTCATTGGACAGTGACAGTAACTTTTCTAACAGTGATAGTTTATTTGAGGGCACTAGCTCTGAGGTGGAAATAAATAAATAAGATCGTTTTATGCTTATGCTGGTAAAATTTTGCTCTCTCAAAGTGTCTGCTTTACTAGATTCTAGAACTTCGCCTAATTTAATTCCAGCTGATGTGTGTAAAACTATAACACCTGATCACAAAACAAATATTGCATCTCTGTCATTTAGCAATGTTATTTTGTTTAATAATCAAAACGTTGTTGTGTTCGACACTGCACTGGTAAAAAAAAGGTAATCAAAAGGTAGTTGTTTACGTATTAAAGCACACCCTACATTTTTGATATATCTTGCCATTTCTAAACTATGCATGGTGTACTATTAGATTTTAAGTAAGGTGTAAATCATCCACAGTTATTCCTCCTTGTTTAGAAGTTGTAATTTCTGTAGCTGTATCAACGCATCTTTGTGTGGGTGTACAGGGTATGTGTATAACTCACAGCTGTTCTTTAAAACATAATGTTTTAATTTCTAAATCTGGTGGTATTGTCTTCAAACTACACACAGTGCAGTAGTATAGGAATGGTAACTCTGGTGGCATACCTTAGTACATAATAAAGAAAGCTTGTTCGTTACCAAGTACTAATTATTTTGTTCTTTATATGGAGTAAGGTATCGATCGATACCGTAGTACATTATTAATAAGGGATATGTGTTATTATGTACTAAAGTGGCTGACAGGCGTCCTTGACAGCGCCGTAACGCCGCACAACGCCGCAGTACGACGTCGTGGCACATGCGGGCGGGTGAGCGAGTGGAAAGGTCAGCCCGTCGCCATGGCCCACCCATGTGGGATAAACCACAGCCACCGCCACAGATGCGCGGAGCGGTGCGGTCGTGACAGAGACGAGGACCATCGCCCGAGAGGGACAGGCTGTCACATGCTACTCACCATAAAGATGTTGAAAAGATGTTATTGAAGACCAAGTGTATGTATTGTTCATTTGTCCTGAAATATGAGAACTTACGCTCATCTACTCTCTAGAAAGCTGTTGAATTGCAGACATTTGCACTGATTTACCATTATTATGTCATCATGTAATAGCAATGTTCTTAAGCCCTTGCTTAAGTTTATACACGCGGCACTTAAGCACTAAGAAAACATTATGTCAAACAAGCAGACTTAATGTTTTATAGACATGAAGTGATTAAATTCCAAAGTGTGTGTATTACAAATGTTACAGATGTTAAAAACAAAATGTCAGTTGTGTATTCCGACCAATGGTCATATATACTCGATGAACTTATTATAGTTGCTACTCACCGTCCACGCTGATGGGTCCATTTCACGCCTCGTTCTTCGCTGATTGGTCCATCTCACACCTTGGCCCACTCTGATTGGTCCATCGAACACCTCGGGCTTGACTGATTGGTCCGCTCAGTGCTGGTCTGATGGGTCATAACCCCCGCATTCCCATGGGTCAGCAGTGCCACTTCCGTTCAGACATGCTGTGACGGTGTGGCTGCCATGGTGGTGATGTGTAGCTAAGAAGAGGTCACCCCTGATGTCCTTTTTGTGACCCCACAGCACCACATGTCAAATCTCGTCACATCCCGTCAACTCTCGCGAGAGTCCACCGCACGCATCACAGGAAGACACCCACACCACCCCATGACAGCACACATGCTGTGATGGTGTTTCCGCCATGTTGGTGATGTGTAGCTAAGGGAGATCACTTCTCCTGTCGTTGTTGTGACCCTACAGCACCCCATGTAAAATCTCGCCACATCTCGTCAACTATCGCGAGGGTCCGTCGCCCGCAAAGCATCATGGGAAGACACCCACATCACCCCATGACAGCACTAGGGTCAGCCCTTCCTTAGTCAGTCATGCGCTGTTAACCATCCGATTCCCCCTACACGATAAGTGACAACCCTTCCTTATGTTGTAATAGCAAAATTTATGCTAGCCCAAATGACCTAGATTTCCCCACAATTGCGCGCAAAGCATCCCGGGAAGACACCCACACCACACCAAGATAGCAGTAGGGTCACCTCTTCCTCAGTCAGTCGTGCGCTGTTAACCATCAACTTTCCACTGCATGATAAGTAAAAACCCTTCATTATGAAGTCATAATTAATTTAATGCTTTATTTATTTGATGAGAATTACAAACAGCCATATATGATACATATAAGAATGA
>JAQQZZ010102692.1:0-16252 GCA_030265115.1 Mopalia vespertina
TAAAACCACTTTTCTTGTATGTTCAACTTATCGACATCCAAACGAGTGTGAAGTTTCTTTTTTGACTGAGTATATTTTATTCATTTAAAAAAGATAAAACTTGTTAGTATCTTTATAATTTGTTTGATTTGGGTGACTGATATCTTTAAAAAGGGAATTGGATTACTGTACAGCTGAATGACATTAAAGCATAGTCCCGGTGTATTTATACGACCACGATCTCAAGAGTTTGAGCACAGACTCGGACTTGAGTATACTCAACTTTTATATAAATTCGGCACCAGAGCAGCTAGCAAGAATAACTATTGCTTGATACAAATGGAAAGGAATACTCTCCATATGCCATTCGGTTGTTGAAATGCTAGTGGCTTGTATATATTGAGGATACAGTTGAGAATTCATATCAAGACGGACAGCGATGTATACAGAAGGCGACGGATATAACGGTCTGATAGGGTATTCGGGTCTAATACTTTCATATAACTTAAGTAGTTACATTGGACATTATTACTTTACAAGGTAGGCGGACAAATTGGATTTAGTTTAGCTCGGGATCAAAACATAAGCTCTTCTAGATTTCTAATAGCTCATGTGGGTGGACAAAGTTTACAAAATGCCAACATCGGTTCTATCCGTTGGTTTATTAAGCATAAAACACTTATACTCGCGTATAAGTGTTAACATATTTTATTAGAGGATCAATTGTATTGATTCAGAAAAATTTGTTTGTTTAAGTCAAACTGATATATAATTACTGGTGGGTTGTATGGTCCTGTGCATGTTTGTTGATGTAAACATCAAGTTTCTTAAAATGAGCTTCTTCAAACAATTAAGAAGTTACATGTATAGTGTGGATTATATGGATGTTTTGGTAATCGTTTGAATATATATCTTCCAACACAAATCATCTTCCTATCAAATAGTGATTAAGGAACAGTCTATTTTGTCCACTTTTTGTCAAATTTAGTGTAGCACAGTTAAGTTGTTGTGCATTTCCTCTTGATATTGTATGTGGATGATTTCCTTGTATATTTGTCTTAGTGGTTGAATGCTACACGTATGTTGATGCCATGGACATCCATTATTGTTTAACATTGTACTTCTAATTGGAACCAAGATCAACATCTCTCTAATGAACTGCTTGTATTCGACAAGAGGCAATATATAATCATAATGTTATCCGACGAAAAGACAAACATTGATAATTTCGTCTGCTTAAAAAATAGAAAAGGCACAAGGAAAATCACCTAAAATTTCCGTCGAAATAGACCTTGGTGTGGATAAAAAAAATCGTCTTACACATTGCAGCAATTTCACCAATGTTTTGCTCAACTTATTCCATACTAACAAAACCACATTTTTTTTGCCATTGTGCCATGACTAAAATCTTCGAACTTGAACTTTCTCGGTGTTTTTTGAAAAACCACCAAAGACCTCGATGATGAATGTAAAATTATACACATGGCTATGCGTCAACAAACTATCGCGATTGAGGATATAGCAAAATAAAGTGGGTACCGTACCTATATTTGATAACCGGGTCTTTATCTTACTCTCCATCCCTGGGTGTCACTACATTTAACACGGCATTATAATGTTATATAGTTAATCAACCTTATTTGCGATCATACACCCGAAATATCTATACATATCGGAGAATACATACAGGGATTTTATCATGAAAACTTAATAATAATATTACAATATTTACATATTTATATATATCATAAATCATCAGCGATAGAATTGATATATTTATGGATATAGCTCGAAATACAAACTGCAATGTGTTGTCCCTGTTGTAGACAATTCAAGAAAATATACACATTGATCTGAAAGAAAGACAAGTTTTGAATCAGAATTAGGACTGATGCCGATCGCAGTTGAATACCATATTAGGTCGACTTTGTTCACACCAGCAGAAGTTATTGGCTTTGTAAATGTGGGGCACAATATGTTCACGTCACCATTAGTTTTTCGTCATTTCCCTTCGTATCTTGTATGAATCATTGTAGTATCTAGCTGAGATAATTAACTTCTTTAAAATGAAAGCAAAATAAATGAGAAATAAAAAATGAAAATAAATAAAATTGTGAATTTTTTAACATTTTGAACCCAGGCCCATTCGTTCACACAACATATCACGTTCTCACACACCAACGCATGACGTATAAAACCTGGTCAGTCAATCGCAAAGAATCAGTTTCGCAGTGAAGCTGTTTTTAAATATTTCCCACGCTCCAAATGTATATGACCCTTCCACTTCGCTTAATAGTCCTATATAAACGTCAATGGCAAACACGAGATAATCACAGAATGGAAGGTTTTAGTACCCAAATCACCTAAAATGTCGTCCGTAAAATAAATACTTTGGAAGTTATCTGAAGGACTTAAACACTGTATCTCGGGGCAGATAACACATTTTTCCGTTAGAAGGCAATCCGACTGCCAAGAAAACATAAATTGTTTTGTTTAGATGCTATCATACAACTATAAAAAAGGTGTAAATTATTCATAACCGAAAGTTTAGGTCATTTACAGTAAATGGATTTAGCCATAGAATCAACAGCAATGTCGTCACGCTATTCTATATATTATATAGAATGGATTTTCAATCAAAGTATCTGCTGAAAGTAATTATCATAAATCTTAATTCTCACGATATACCGAAGAGATATTGGGCTCATTTAATTAACTTTGTAATACTGTCGTGCTGATGTCGTCAGTGAGGCGTAAATTTGCTCGTTAACAACATACTGTCGAATAATTTCATTAAATTAACTTTGATCGAACCTCTACACCTGAAGTATATACGCACACAACAGACTGTCGACAAAGCGCTGGAATCTGCCAACTTAACTTACCAGTGCTGATTTGTACGACGGACATACATGTTCATCGCACAAGACGTCTTAAGTAGAGATTCACTTTCAAAAAAAAAGCAAATCAAACCTCCTGGACAAACACAAGAGATTTATGTCCTTAGCGTCTCCATTAATCATAACAATCTTTCTAATAATGTGTTTTATGATCTTTTTAACCCCATCGATAATTATTTGTCATATATAATCCGGTTACAGGCTATACTGCTAAGTGACAGTAAATGATTCATAAATGAAACGAGTTTTTGATTTCCTGACAGCGATCTAGCATAGCATGGTTAAAAAACAGGACAGAGCCCACTATCACATTAAAGCCATCATTTTCACGGCGCTTGTATTGAACTCTCATTTGACGCTTCACACTCTCAAATTTAGGTGCATGTGTCTTATCCTTTCATTTTTGCATTGGAGCTATTTCATGATATGCAAGACGCAGTTCGCAAAGAAATTTTAGAATCTCAAATATCACAATACAACAATACGAATACTATTATGTGAATTGAGGGCAAATTATAATAAAGATAATTTCTGCTGATTGAAATGCTGAAACACTTCCCGTTTTATTCATACCGTTATTATTATTATGAGGAATCAAATTATGAAAATGGAATCGATTGGATTTCTGACTAAATCGGAAAATAACAAGGCGCCGTCAGTCGAGATTCACTTTAAATAGAAAGCGAATCAAAAACTGGCTAACTCATTTGCAAACATTGGAGATTTTCGTCATTCGAAAACACACAGCTTCCCATTCAATTATAACAATCTGTGTAATAGCTTTTTGATTAACTTTTTCACCCCATCGATAATAAATGTCTAATGTAATCTGTTTACGGCTAACAATGCAAAGTGACAGTAAATGAGTCAACCTGAGCCGTAAATAAAACGAATTTTGATTATTTTTTTTTAAATCCAACAGTTTCAAGGAGCTTGTGTAAGTAAAATAATATTGGGCATTGCGTCAAACACCAATTAATCAATTAATCAATCAATATAATTTATTCTCATTGGATTCTTCGTGTTCTCAAGGCTAGGTGCATGTGACTTACCCCTTCATTTTTATAGTTAAATTATTTAATGATGGCTAAGACGAAGAATAGTTACAATCTGTTATCTGAAAGTACAACATTACTATTTTAATTATTCATTTAGCATGTCTGTATATCATAACATATGAACACAGGAATATAAGGCATACACACATGACGCGATGCTCTGTGCTGGTAATGTTGTGTTGACATTTAATTTAGGAGGTTACACATTAGAGGATGTTGCGATTATCACAAATGACACAATACAATAATACGAATATGTGAAATTGAAATATCTCTCCTTTGATCAATTCTTTTGCTGTACTAGGTGGAGTAAAATAATGAAAAGAGGGTTTAAATTACCTTCCAAAATATGCTAACATAGCCTTGATGGAGTGTGATCTCCCCTTATATTCGCCGTCTTTACTTGGATGAAGATTGGGGGTTGTAAGCATGTGTAGCTCAGTCAGCTATGACGCTGGCGTTGCTAGACGGAGACACGAGTGATATGATATGATATTATAACCAACTACGGTACATCGAATTTGTTGTTATTTATGAACCAAGTGTTTCATCAAAGCCTTTTGGTAGTCTACCCAATGTATAAGCTTCAACGCTTCGGTAAGTTTGTGGAAATACTACCGTTTATCGAGAACATTCGCAGTGCCAAAAAGTTTTTGGAACAGAATGATACACGTTACAAGAAACGTAAAAATAATTTACTTTAGTTTTGATGTTTACGATGAAACGTTTCAAAAGTTTTCATTCAATGAAACAAGAAGAGGAATAGTCTCGGTGGTGCGCTTCATTACCAATAGATCCGTTCGAAGCAGTTTTCCAGAACTGCGACCATCAAAATAAAGATTTGAAAGAGCTGGTTTTCTATGCGGACTCAAATCATATTACAGTATTCCTTGCCATCGAAAAGAGACATTTACGCCCCCCCCCCCTCTCCCCCTCCCCCCTCTCCCCCTCCCCCCTCCAAACCACTTAGATTTCAACAGTCATCGTTTGCTGAAAGACGATATCATATTTTAGGAAACGGCAAATTTCTTTGATTCAACACATTCATTGGAATACTATTTATGAAAATTGGTCAAATGAAAGTAAACAGAAAGTCCATTGGACAACAAAATGATTGATTATTATGCCTCCTTTCTTTCGAGAAAATCGTCCGTTTCTTATTTCCGGGAATATAACTTTAACAGCCAAAAATCCGATTGATGATTTGTTGCCAAGGTAACAGCCTTTTCGTGACCACAGCTCAGTAACCGTCAAGACTACTTCCCGCAGAAACTGTGTCTCTGTATTTCCAAATGTCTTCACAGCAGTCTCAATCGTCTACTGGTCTGAGCTCTCAGCGGCCTGGACATCACCGTGTACTGAAACACTTACGTTGTCACATCAACGGGACTTAACCTATATCATTTGTGAATTTGCTCAGGGATCTGAATGTAATCCGAAAGAGGGATATATTTGACATATGTGTCAGGGAACTGGTTTAGAAGCGACAGTGTTAACGTACATTATGTCTCGAAAGAAATTCGCTTTAACACACGATGGTGGGTTAATTTGTGTTTGTTTTAATATATAGCTACAAAAAAAAAAGGTTGCGATCGTTCCCAAGACCCGGGCATTGTTCAGTGGATTTTCCTGTTGAACGCTGTTGATATTTAACGAAACCTGTGAACATATATAAGAGAAATTGGATGATAATTGTTACATTGTTATTTCAAATACAAAAATGAAACGGGACAAATTCTGCCAGTTAGCTTAACTGTCAGTTATTTTTAATAGTACAACACTTCCAATTATATAACACAAAGAAATAGTAAAGTTTTCGAGGACCTGTGATTTGTTTAGTTAGGGTGAGCTGATAGAAATATTCGCGTATGATTTAACCGTTCACCAACTGGCACTATAGGATTATTTTCTTGCCAGACTATTGTTTAACCCT
This sequence comes from Mopalia vespertina, assembly GCA_030265115.1. Classification (NCBI taxonomy): domain Eukaryota; kingdom Metazoa; phylum Mollusca; class Polyplacophora; order Chitonida; family Mopaliidae; genus Mopalia; species Mopalia vespertina. Next base: position 5,871 of record JAQQZZ010102692.1, read on the forward strand.
TTCGATTGATTCTAATTCTCACAGCAGAAGAGTTTCTTCCATGTTTTTCCAAAATTCTGTAAGCAATATTGCTTCTGATATCATCTCATGCTGATGGTCAAATGTTTGTTCTTACACTCGATCTTTTAGTGGCATTTAGAAGCTGTAGCAGTAACATAACACAGCTCTTTGTATTTCAACTTCTATATTTGAAATCTATATTTGGTGGAACAATGCATTCATATACTAGCACCTTTGCCGTTGCTCAACCCTGGCGATGCATTTCGCCTGTAACAGATTCTCCGTCACATGTTGAAGCGTATGTTTTAATTAAATTTTAGATATCTCTACCTGATCTGATCTTCAACAATCAAAACATCTTTCTGAAAAGAACGGCCGCAGTTATTCGAATATATATGATTGTCACAAGTAAACACACCCCCTCAGACCTATATTGGATGTATCAGATAATTTTATAAATTATTAGCAAGCATATATTAATGCTGCTTAATGCAATCCTGACTATTAAGCTTTTGACAGGAGAAAAAATATGTTATCTGCGTAAAGCTGCTTCGAGTAATGTTGCGTAAGCTTGATTAAAAAGCAGATATTTAGCGTCAAAAGAATTGATGGAAGATCCTGTTTTATAATTTTTTATGTAGTATTTTGTTTTACTTTAAGATGTCTGATATAGTTCGTGTCTTGCCGAATGAATCCACCGTTATAATCAATCTGTTTCTCGACAATAAATTAAAAACGTTGAAAAGTCTATTCACGATACAGTTCTAATATCATTTAACCTGATCTCAGCGATACGATAAAACCAAGCTTTATATATTGTATGGCCTTATCTCGTGTTGTCCAAGATGAGAATAGAAGATGACATCGATAAATTCTTAATGCTCGGATTCAATGTTGTAGAAATCGTGCATAAATTGAGTGTAGTACATGTCAAACAGGGAAGCTATAACCATGAAAAACCAACCGAAGTCAACGTTAGCACACTAAAACTCTTATTTCTTAAATATTATAACATTTGTTTCTTTTTACTTTGGCACGATTGTGGAGTCTTATTAAAGTGCCCTTGTTTGTTGCCAGTGGTTTGAACTTAAGATATTATAATAATATGGGGATCAAGCAGTAGGCCTTTAATCATTTCCGCCAACTGAAAAACAAAAAAAATGCCTCGCTTTCGCCATTGTTGGACAATCGATACTAAGATAATATAAATTGTGTTTGAACATTTATTGCCAAACAAATTCTTCATAGAGGTGAGCATGTAGAATTGTCGCTTAAATGTGTCACAATCCACACAGTCCGCCAGTATGTGTAAACTTACAAGCGTTCGCTATTCCTTGCGTTAACTGCAGCGTATACAATATCACATTGGAATCACTTCGTCTTTTGACGACAACCCATGGAAATATTCAAAACTTGACCCAGGGGTGATACCCTAAAAACAGTTCAGGGCTTCTGCTCTTATAAGTACGATTTTGTTGTTGTTAAAAAGGTGTCTGAAAGACTGATGAGTGCTTGGTTATACAGCTATCGAAATCGAATCACCGCAGATGACGACCTTCGTTAGATAGTTTTTGTAAATATGGTTAAAATGACCTTGACCGGACGAAGATGAAGGAGACACACGAAGACCACAGACGATGGAACAATAGATTTGCACCTGCCATCTGTTTTTCTATCGGCGTCTTCTCATAACCATCTCTTCTCTGACCAAATATTCGTTCAAGAAATAGATTGAATGCTTCTTGCTTTTAATAACTTCAAGGTGAAAAAAATAAAACCTAGGAAACTGCGAACGCAGAGACACGGACATACAACAGTTGCGAAGATTTTAAGCTAATTCCAACATTCGCTAAATACGGTTTGATACCAAGCGTAAATTAACGAATTGTCATAGGACCCATTTAAAACAAACGTGCAAATGATGAACACCACAATTGTAGAAATGTTCGTCACGCTTTGATTCCTGAAACATATCTCTGCAACCGTTCAATAGTTTACCAAACTTTATTATTATGTCAATCGTGTACTTAAATTAGGCATTTTTCTTGTTTGTATATATGTACAAGGTTAGCATATGCCATTTTTTATTTCCCGAGCCAATCTTAATACCTTTTAAAAAATAAAACCGTATATATACTTCGATAAGATACCTAACCAATGCCTTGTACTATTTTAAAGTTTCAACCGTGTCTATCTAATTTGAATATTACAATGTTATAGGTCAAATATGTGCCATGTTTTGTTTTCAGGAGTCTGTCTCGAGAACCTTTCAATATTTTAAAATGGAACTAGTCTGTATTGCTTAAATAGATCGAGCAAGTGCTAACTGACTTTCAAGGTATTGTTATGTTAACTTCAGTTTCAGTAGTTTATGTGGATTGACCTAAACTCCAGTTTGTACGTCAATAGATTTCCAAAAGTAAATTCCTTCTGAATGCAGCCACTAATCCCCTTATAAAATTTGAATCCAATTGCTTTTAGTGCTTAATCATTGATTTTATAATACATCTAATGTTTATTCGTCAATATGTCATTTCAAGTAATTATTGCTTTGCGATAACAGAGATGACGTATGTGAGTTGCTCGTCACTTCCGGTATCGAATATGAACACAAATAGTTTACAATACACCAGAACGCTTGCATAAGTGTCGATATTTGTAATTTAGCATCAGGTCCTCTGTGCTATATTCTGACCAGTTATGCATTTAATGGTGAAATCTTTTTTTAGTTTTAGGTTTAATAGACATTTAGAGAATCATGCCGCCACAAAAGGATGTCTGTTATTTTGTTATGGGTCCGAGTTGATGGGACTGATGCATAATTCTACACACGAAGGTACAATGTGTCTGTTACAGATAAGCTAAAGTCCCAACAATTAATAATGGGTGAATATTAAATATATAAAAGCTTTGAAGAATGAGTTATGTATGATGCAGGAAAATATTGAAAAGCTGATCAGATAGGCAAATATCTTAATATTTACGAAAGCACTAACTAACCAAATATAATTAGAATTAGGGGACTTACCCTAATACACTCTGCGCTAAAAATGTTCCATTGTATAAAATACTATGAGTCGATGAAATCACCTAAAGTAAAGTGAATTAAGTATTTATTAATACAGCGTTAGACATAATGGTTCTTTAGTGGTTCTTTAGAAAAGAGGATGGTTCTATAAGGAACCAGGACGGTTCTACATTGAACCATAAGGACAAAAACGACTCTTTGATATAATAAAATATGGAGAAATACACGAAACAGTTGCTGTAAGGGTTCCATACAGAACCATAAAAAGTTCCATCAGAGCCATGACTGAAGAACCTTAAAGGGTTTCGTTAAAGCCATATTTTTCTAAGAGTGTGTGTACAATCTTGGTAAACGTTTATCACACTGGCACAAGGATGCCTATTACTTAAATTGTAGACAAACTCTCAAAGATAAGTTGCTGAAATGGCAGCTGTCTGACGGAGCATTGGAAGACCTACTACCAATAAGTGTACAAAGTTGGTAGCACTTATATTTTCATACCTGTAGTCAGATATACACATACAAGGAGAAAATACGATGTCAGGAGAACCGTGCGGATATTTCCGAAATTTAATCAATAAAAAACAATTTTCGATGATAAATTTTGGGTTAACTATAAACCGGATATTGCTTTGTTTATAATCGTCTAAGGTAACACACAGTTATTGAACCCAAATAAAGGTGGACAAACAATTGTCCTGTTTATATATTTGATAAATTGTTCGACTTGTCAATTCATTTCCTATTCCATAGTTCTTATATATATGATGATCCTGCTTCTTATGAGCTATTAATTTTGTATTAAACAGACCTTATACAACTGGACACTGGAGTTATATGTTTAAACCCCACATTCTTAGTTGTTTTTCACCTCAAATACAAGATTAACGCTGATGCTTGCTCAATTTTTCTGACAATCTGCAAATATTGTATCATGTATTTGTGTAGGATATATCTATGTCGCGTCTTGTTATGAATTTGGCATTGGATTAACCATTGGCCAGATAGCGGAGACGTACAGAAGAAATATAATGCCGACAAGAAGAAATATATTTGTCACGAAATTTGATCTTAGTCCATCATTCCGTCTAGCTTTACCATACAGGTGACACTGTTACCATACAAAAAATATCACAAAATAGGTGATTTTGCTCGCAGAAACCCAAGAGCAATATTACAATTTATTTGTATTTAAATTTTTATTACAACAATTCTTGTGTATGACCCTAGGGTAATTTCCGTATTTTTAATACACCGTATAGTGGCCTATGTCTAAGTTAATGTCTTCTTTTAGGATAAATAAATCCATAACCATTCGAGCTGCTGGGTATGTAAGATTCTTGACATAGCTGTTCTACGAAATAGTTTTATACATGCATTAGCTTTTGCCGTAAACAGCAGTGTGTTTTAACTATGTAAGGATATATTTTCATCGTCGACATTGACATCTAGATGACTTTAAGATACATCTGAGAGTAGCTCTGAATATTAAGTACATATAGGTTTCCAGTAGGAGAGCACGCACAAAGTAACGGCGGCCTAGAGGATCCCAAACTGTGAAAGGGATTAGGATTGACGCTGATCACAGTTGAATGCCTCCTATGGGTAAAATAGAACAGACCCAGAGTACAGATTAGCTGTCCAAATGTCAGTTAGAATGAGATTTACCTGACTAGTTAAGGTCTGCCATTTCCCATGAGCGAATATTTGGAGTTTTAGATCATTGGGATTGTGGGTTCACTATCTCTAAATGTCCCATTCTGAAAACTGTATTTTCGCTTTATGGATCGGAAGGTAATTTTTTCTTTGTAATGGCGTAAAAAAAACAGGTACGCTTTTACAGGTTGGGTTGGTTAAGAGAGTGAGTGGGGATACCACCCGACTTGGGACGTAGGAATTCACGTCAATCAACGGGCTTCCGCTTCGTAATAGACAGTTTGACGAGATCCATTATATTTGTAAAAACAACAGTGGCTGAATATTAACCACACTTTCCACATTTCGAGTAGGCCTATATTACATTTTTGTTATGTCAGAACATTATTTTGTGTTACCACAAAATTATAGTAAAAAACACACAAGGTGTCATTTTGACACCCAACAACAAAGTGTTTCGAGAGGAGCAGAAACACCCTGTTACAGCGAAAATATACATAAACAAATCTGATTAAACCGACTTCTCGGTATGTAGTTTTGCCATCTGGATCTGAGCAAATTCCAGGTAAACGGCGTTCAATGACGTGAAGTACTCGGATATCCACAACATTTCACTTTTCAATTGTCCAATGGGAAACCAGATAGCATAGTGCTGCGAAAAACACAGGTGCTTGCGTTTAAGCTAGCTCGCCAGGTTAGTTTCAGGGAATTTACCAGTTTAGCACTGCTTTTAGAAGGGAGCTCATTTAGATGTGTTTTTAATCAGATCGTGGTATCGACTTAACTGTAATCGCCTTTGCATGGTGCAGGTATATTGATTAGTTCGACCAAACCGGGCATCGATTCGTGCTTTTTCGTCACTAATTAAGGTCTTGCATTACTCTAAATGAACAAGACTTTTTTATATCCCTTTCAATTAACAGTTAACATTCAACCTTCATGATAGAGAAAACATTAATTCTAAATTCTAATTACAAATATTAAATTTGGTCATTAAATTTTGTTTCCCAGTGAGATTCACTGACAAGGTGTTTGAGATTTATGGAACTATCACAGTAGACTAGGCATCCCACTGTGGTGGGAGTTTCTGTGGTCATACAATGACGTGTCTAGCTCTAGTGATGGAAGAATTAAATATGTATATTTCACCGGCTTATGGGTCCACTCAATAGGTCTATTGAAATAGATTTGACCACATAATGATAGGTTAAATGTTCACAAATTGAGACATTCTTTTAATGCTAATTTTAGACACGACAGATTTTGGCAGATTCTACATACAGAAACTGGCTTATTTCCAATGTTAAAAAACAGTTCATCGTAGACCTTCAATTTGTCACATTCTAAAAAGAACAATGTGACATCAAAATAATGTCTCATTTTTTCATTTAATTTTGTCCAGATTTTTGAAAATATTTTACGAATATGTATGGATGGACAGTAAAAACAAAGTCCACTAAAATTGTTCTTAGCAAACTTTTGTAAATAAAAAATGCGACACCCTGTTTAGTTCAAGTTCTATTTACTAAAAAACTAATATATTTGGTGTTTTAGTAATTACATTCCCAGAAATTAACCATAAAAATGCACTATATTTTAAGCTTTGTCTTCTGAGACATTGTTTACGGATAAAGTGTCATTAATAAACTACATATAGCTTTCAACAAAAAGCTTCAAATGTAGGTTAGATAAATTAGACCACTGTTCGATATTCAATGTCAGATTTTCTTTAACCTGAAGGACACGTTAATATTTCAATTACTGGTGGCTGAGGTTTGAAAAAAAATATCGGTATTTCAAGTAATGTTAACGTTATTCCAGTCGAAAGCGACGACGGTTTAATTGGCCTTGAATGATTTATATCTTCGCTACAAGGTCGCGTCAAGGTCATGGAGAACTCTTAGAAGGTGATTGAGAACGCGGTGAAGACATTTGTAAATACGAGTGTTATAAACACAATTTCTGGAGGAAACATTGTAGTGGCTTGTTGAGCTGTGGTCGCGAGACGACTGTTACCTTGACAACAAGACATCGATAGGATTTTGGTTCTGAACTTAGATTCCCCAGAAGTATTTGGAGATTTCTACGCTGATGTTAAATAGTTTTGGTACACGCTGTCAACTTTTATAAGTGCCATTTTATCAGATGAATTCTATTGAAGATTAAAAGGAGGTAAACAATGTGTACACTATTTGCCTGATCAAGTTTTCTTTCAAGCTCTTGATGTAAATGAAGGCGATACCGTTTAACGCTGGCTTTTACAATTTTACACGTTGCATATAGCCCATAGACACGGTGGTCCGGCTTGTAAGTGTTTGGTAGTTAATAAAATACGTTATTAAAAAAATAACTGTTTGTTTTTATCTTATTTGTAAAGTGTGTGACACATACATTCAAGAAAAATAATCAATACGGGAAGACACAAAAAAAGAATACCAAACTAACAAAGACTGGTCCGGAAACAGGCTATCCAATTCGTAAGACTCGTTTTTTTTTTAAATTTTACTTCTGGTTATAAGAGGGCGTGTCCTGAGAACCAATATTTATGACCTTGAAATATGAAATATATCGCCATGACCTGGGGTCGCTACTTGTGTATGAATAATGCCAAGTATTGCTCAAATCCATATAGTAATGAAAAAATATAACGCTAACGGATGCGGACTGACGACAGACTTAATCTGGAGATATTAAAGCTTGATCCTGAAAGTCTTGGCTTTGAGAGATACGTTAATATGATTGGAATTTAACGTCGTACTCAATATGTATTTCACTTATATGACGACAGATTGTCCACTTTTCACTCCGCCGTATATCATAACATTTAATTGTTTAATGAAAAATTGTAAATAATAAGAATTGACACTTTTAACCACAATGTTTGCAATTTTTAGATCGAAAATGAAACATTTAATGTGTTGACATATTTACACCAGTGTGTTTCCTTTTCAGTTTAATTTAGGTCTCTTTGTGATGCTCGGTACCAACGGTGCTAATCGTTTGAATTATCTTTAGGTATTGACAGAAAGAATAAAATTAAAAAATTATTAACAAAATAAAAATTGACGGTGTATTCTTGCCACAGCCTACATGTAACTTTAATACCGCTGAATGTGACGTAAAACAATAATTAATCAATCTCACTCCGTCTTACCTAAATATGAGGAAACCTCGTAAAAAGCAACCCTGCGATTGTGTTCATTTGTGAAGTCATCTGGCATATTTACCTTATACCTAATTTAAGAATCAATAAGAACGTACAGGTGTCATGAGTTGACATATTTATTGTATTGTAAATTTAACCTGTGTAGTTATTTGATATGTATAAAAAAATAAGCATTCGTTTAATAAAAAAGTATTGGGTATACTGCAATAAGCTTATAGTGTGTATAACAAAGATTTATGTAAAACACTTCATATAAGAGTATGTAACTAATTTTATCCCATAAATGAGTACATTTGAGAGTTATACAGCCATGATGTATTTGTTTCATATCTACAAGTGTGGAATACAATTTTGATACCTTCTGATTAGTTACTTTCGTTTGGGATCAACAGTGTCAATTGTTTGACTGGTGGCTCTGAATAAATGATGAGTCCTAAATACACATCAACATAGAAAGTGTAGTCTTTGTGATTCCATATGACTATCGTATCATCAATAAGTAATTGTTCTTTAAAGGCGTTCCTATCTATTTACGCCCACCTGTTGTTACGATCGGTGCGAATACTAATATAATTTGTGACATTATCTGGTTTGTCGTACATAGTGAATTTTATCCACACATGAGGCGCTGTTCACCATAGAAAATTCTACAGAATTTCAATATTATCCCTTTCCCAATAGACTGCATAAAACTGGCACGTCTTTCCCTTTATAAGGAAAAGTCATTCGGTGTTCAACTAAACTCACAATCGATTAAACCGTCTGGAGTTACAGAGTGGGCTAGGCCCACTACAAACGCCAATTCATATTTCTGTTACATTAAATAGTTAACTATGTTTAGCTAGGCTGCTACCGTTTCATGGAATCTTTCTTTAACCATAGATATTGGACGTTTTTATTTCCTGTTACAAATATACATTAAAAACTGAATAGATCTTTGCCGCTATCATTGCCAATCCAAAGGCTAGTGTGCATTTATTTCAACATGACATACATCTACGTCGTTGAATGTCATCAGTGCTGAACACGAACTCTTAAATCTGCTTATCTTACCTATAATTTTAGTCGATATACTTTCGATGCTTTCATCGTGCACTAATTATCAGTTCAAACGTTGTCCAACAATCAATGACCTGTCGTCGTATGTGACAGTATTGCGATGGTATTCGGTTACAATGACAAAGCCAGAGTACTTCAATAAAACATACATGTGTAATAATGTTTATATAATCCTGGCTCGTGATATCATATTGAACTAACTCACTTTATTTTAATAGGCCATCTACCTTATGTTTGTGCTATTATTGGTTATTAATATTTTTTCAGGAATCTTTCAAACGATATTGACGACAATTAGACAGGTCACAACGAATTTCCGTTTAAAAGTAATTTGACCCTCCAATGACAGATCATCGATTCCCAAAACATTTTTCAAGCATCCTCAATCCATGTTAATAACCTGATGATATCGAACTGCCAGTCATCTCGCTCTGTCTGGAGGGGTCTTTGAAGAACGGTTTAAGTTACAGTTGTTATAAAGTGCAAACAGTATTTAGTGAATTTCGACAGGACCATATGGGCATCCCAAACACCCTTGAGACATTTCAACATGCCAATCAACCGACTTGTAATTATTTAATATCGCAATGAGAGAAACCTTTATTCAATCTGAATAAAATGCAGCAAACTCCTGTTGAGAAAAGCCCCGGCATGGTGGCCGAAAGCTCGTATAGAAAATGATTACATGAATAGCTCAGAAGTTTGTATTGTATTCATTCCATTTATTCAAATAGAAAACTCTTCAATCTGTTGGATATTTTAAAAATATTTCTTGTGGGTAGTATCTTCGTACGTGGTATTAGTGGACTAACTGATGATTTGTACAGTAAGATTCTATGTGGAGATTTACTTTTGTCACAATGACATACCGAGGGTATATCCGTATGAATATATCTGCAAAACTGCCTTCATATTGAAAGTTTTTCAACGTTAAGTTATTGTTTAGGTCTGCACGGTAATTGCACTGATAAATAAAATTATTGATCCCGCTTTATTCATCATTAAAAAGTTCTCAATGTTTGTAATAAAAATCAAAGACTAAAGCCGAACGAATTGGACAAATGAAATAAACCCCATTTAAAACGCAATACATTTATATACTTAGTGTATTAACTAAAACGCCAGACATTCTTTATAGAAAAACTAACTCATATACCGCTTGGACAATCGCTGTTCGATATCCCTGGAAAACTAGTTGTGGACAGTGAAACAAAAACAGCCCCCAACAAGCCCATTTCTCAATCTAAAATATATTAGAAAGATCTCAAGCCCGAATTTTCTAAATACATTTTTAATCTTTGCCAAGGTGTATGGGACTTGAAAGACGAGAATAAACTTCACGACATAGGGTGTACATCCTGAAATTGGTCAAAGTTTTTACTCCCATGGTGTGTGTCGATTTGTTTGTTTGTTTGATTGGGGTTTAACGTCGTACTCAAGGGTATTTCACTTATATGACGACGGATTGTCCAC
>JAQQZZ010102703.1:0-16250 GCA_030265115.1 Mopalia vespertina
CATTTTTACTCTGTTACATTTCCGTAGCATTTCCGGTGGAACTGGTTACATTATGAACATGATTTTTATGGTACACCTTCCTAATGGGTACAAAATGGAATCTAATGACTAATTTCTAATGACCACTTTTCTTGTATGTTCAACTTATCGACATCCAAACTAGTGTGAAGTTTCTTTTTTGACTGAGTTTATTACTAATATTATACTCTCTGCTGCTGACGGGACCATCCCAAACACCTCGACAAACCCAAAGTCCAAAAGAAACCCCTGGTATGACAATGACTGCACAAATGCCATTAAAGATCGTAAGAAAGCTGAGCGTCATTTAATAAACATCCACTACCAGGCAATTTGAGCCAAGTGCGCATAACTAGAGCTAAAACTAGGCGCAGGGTCAGAATCAAGAGATGCAAGTGTTGGTATGACTTCGTGTCTGGCATCACATCTAAAACACCAATACGTAAGGTTTGAAAATGATTAAAAAACTTAAAGGTCACAACAACAAACAGCAGGTACAGCATTTAAAGGAAGGTAATGGCTTGATAACCTCTCCTTCCGAGCCAATAGACTTGCTTACAATTTTACAGAGAAATCATCCGCTGCAAACCACTCACCAGAGTTTCAGGGGATTCGAGGGGATGCCTCGAGGAATTTAAATCTGCTCTTCTTAGGGCCAATGACTCTGCATGTGGCCCCGATGTTGTATACTATAAGTTTCAGAATCGTCATCCACCTTCAGCTCTAGTGCTGGTCTTGGAGCTGTATAATAAGATGTGGACTTCGGGTACATTCCCTCATTCCTGGAGGGAGGCACTTATAATTTCGGTTCCTAAACCGGGTGAAGATCACACCGATCCAAATAATTACCGCCCTATAGTACTAACTAGCTGTGTTTGTAAGACATTGGAGCGGCTAATTAATGACCGCCTTGTCTGGGGCCGGTTCGATTTGCTTCTTCCGGAATGCGCAGAAAGGGCTCTTCGGAATCGGTCAATCGAACGGCGCAGAAGCATTTAACATGGCGGAAGAAAGACTACTGTTTACAGCCGTAAGTTCTTGTGTGTGTGCAACATTGAATCTGTTGATGTCCAATGATGACAGTGAACCTAGAAACAATGTAACGGATGATTGTACCACACTGATGTTAACGGCGGCTTGTTCTTCACTGTAAGTATATGTTTTAAAGGCAAATTTTAAGTTAAAGGTTTCAAAGGGACGTAACTCGGAGAATGTCTGTCATTTATCTGATAACGCAGACGAAATGAGTGTTTTTTAGAAATAAAAAGTAAAATTAATCATAGCAAACCTACCACAAACAAACTGACAGATAATGACACAAACTATTAAATCATGTAACACTCTTATCATAAATTGTTATATGTTAGTTTCACGAAACTGCACACTTATAATAATAATTTAAAAAAAACCCAATGATTTGTTTGAGTGCATTACAAATTATGACTTGAGGAGTATGAAATGGAAAGTAAAATCCACCAAAAAAGCGTGAAGCATTTTGAATTTTACTGCTCTTGTATAATTCACTCCCTAGGGAAAGAGAGGTTCATTGTTTTTGTGGTGTCGAACGGTGCCAATAATTGTCACAGCAAAAGGTTCTTATCGCAGCATTGAAGCCCATTCAGTTAATCAATCAAGGTTTTAATTTATTCAAATTACATTTTAACGTTTAGATGCAGAGATGAGCGGGTAAAAATCAGACATTATGTGGATAGAATTATTCCAGGTTATCTCCCAGATCAATTCAAGAGGTTTTTCCGAGTATCGCCGGAAACGTTTGATGTTTTACTTCATCACTTAAGTGCTTTGCCAAAATTTCAAGATGAAAAGCCAGCAAGCGGAAGACCACCTGTGCCTTTGGAAAAAAAATTACTGATGGTGCTCTGGTATCTTGCGACACAAGACAGCATTTCCTCAGTATCTGATCGTTTTGACGTGCAACAATCAACATGTCTGTATCAGACTGATGATAGATGTATTTTGCACACACTTGTGTAAAAAGTTTGTTGCTTGGCCAACTGACGAACAAAAGGACATCACCATTGCGGCTTTTGAGACAAAGAAAGGATTTCCTGGTGTTTTAGGTGCCATTGATGGGACTCACATAGAAATCAAGGCACTTGGTGACAAAGAAAGTGACTATGTAAATCGAAAGGGCTATCATTCTGTTGTTTTGCAAGCAATTTGTAACCATGACCGAGTGTTTACTGATATATACAGTGGTTGGCCAGGAAGGGTAAATGACGCTAGAGTTTATCGGAATTCTCCTTTCTTTGATAACAAAGAGAGACTTTGTGGCAGAAATCATATCATTGGTGATTCCGCCTGTCCTCTGTCCTCATTCCTAATGAAACCTTATCGTGACACAGGCAATCTTACGCATGCTGAAAAGCAGTTCAACAAATCTCTGTGCGGCACCAGAAGTGTCATTGAGAATGCATTTGGAATCCTTAAAGGCAGATTTCGTCGTTTACAATTCATCAATATGACCGATATCAATTACATTGCTAAAACAATTAGTATGTGCTGTATCTTACATAACATCTGTGTACTGAACAATGACCAGTTGGATGAAATATTTCATCAGGTTGATGAACCTGTAGCTACAGATGGAAATTTGCCAGCCCAAGATGTATTAGGAACCCTAAAGAGACAACTGATAACACGCCAGATAACAGCAGCTAACCGTTGAGAACTAGACATTGAAGACAACTTTGGATAATGCTTCATGTGTTTTTTAAACTATTTACATATGGTACTGATTGGTACAAGTGTGTTTATCTCTGGAATTATGGGGTGAATGCATCCATGACCAAACCTACATTTCATTATGTGTAAGACTTAGTCGGAGAGATTTATGTAAAAGGTAGTAAAAATTTAAAACTACAAAAGTATCGATGCATTTGCATTTGTCCCACAGTTAAAATTGTGCGGACATTTCATATTTCACATTGTTAACTTGTACTATTTTGATATCAGCATTTGTAAGTCAAGGGGTGGCTACCTCTTGCAAAGGAAAGCAACCTATTAACATGCAAATCCTTTCTGTGTAAAATGGATTTAAATTTTGTAATATCTACCCTGTATTATATGATCAGAACCATTAATATACCATATAATTGCGTGGAGTATTATAGGCAGAGTAAGTTTCTCGCGTTAAACATATTTTTTTGGTAACAGCTAACGCCTATACGCATGCGTAGATTTAAAAATGACATTGTCATTTTAGCCAGAATTGTGGAAAAAATTAATGGTTAATATTAATATTGTTTTAGGTCATAAAATCATGGGTCACTTAGTCCCTATTGTCATCCAAAGTGTGTGTTATAAGAAAGTGCATCTAAATTACCTTTAAACCAATGTATATCTAAAGCATCAAGTTATCGTAATCAATACAGAACTTTTATACTGTGTCTTTTGTTTTTTGTGTTTCATTCATGGCATTCTCGCCCGATATGGCGGAGATATTGCTGATGTTCCAATAATTTCCCAATAATGCTGAAAACAAATAATGCCTGAATGATTTGTTCTTACTCATTTCAGCAATATTTTAGCATGTTTTACTATTATAGGCCTAATGGCGGTCACCGTTATTCAAGAAGGTTACGATGACCATGGGGATAGCATGTCTGATTTCTAGCTGGGAGATCTGTGGTTCGACCCCGGGTGGGATTATACTGCTCCTTCAATTGGCGCACATCATAATCATTTATAGGGGAGTTTGGGCAGGATGACGGTCAATCCTCTAAGCAGTCAAACAATAAAGAAGGTTGACCCTATAGTCTGACCCTATCACCTTTTAAACATTGCGGACTGATTTTCCCATCTTAATCCACGGTAATAAAGTTAGGGACAGAATTGAATTCGCAAATTGAAACCAAACTGGTGGTATTCCACCATGCAGTTGAGTTGCAGAAATGTCTCTCCATATGGGCATATCATTTACTTTCCACAAGCGGAATGTCAAATGATGACGAAAAACAAGTTTATAGTCTTTGATATGACCTGAGCTGGTCATCCATTAGATTTGGCTGTTTGTTTGGTTGTGCCTTGTGGTTTAACGCCATACTGAAAGCCCTCCTAACCGTGGGGTGACCTAATTGTGGCTTATAAACAAAAACATGTGCGAGTTGCTGTATATGTCCCGGTTAGACAAAGTTATGAACTTTCTGTTTTCGCCATAAACTAAAAGTTTAGATAAGCTATTTTTTTTTTCATTCAAACTTTCAAATAAGGGCTGTTCTACTTTTTGTGTGGTGTGGTACAAAAAAGTCTTTTTTTAAAGTTTGACTTCAAAGAGAAATAGCTTATCAAAACTTTCAGTGTATGGTAAAATTAAAACACAAAGTTCATAACTTTGTCTAACTGGGAAAAATACAGAATCTCGCCGATTTTTGTGTATAAGCCACAATTAGGCCATCCCCATGAATAGATGCCACAAACAGATCAGCTTCCTGTTCCCCTTTCATTAGCTCTGAAAGTCCGAGGGCAACAGGAAGCTCCCTCCAACCGCTCGTAGTCCTCCATTAGAGGTTGGTTGGTACAGTCTATTTGTTACCAAGAATGCCACTCCAATTATATACCAAACTGAAAAACATAAATGAGTGTGTGAACGTCAAAATTCTCAAATTTTATTTTCAAACTAATCTCTGACCTACCTTTTATCACAGGATGACTGGTATGTTATCACAATAATAACTTGTTTCCAATGAAAATATAACAAAGTCAATATTTACAATGAGTACCACCAGAAGTTTGTCAAGTATGGGTGAAACTAAACGAAAAACTTAATAGAACTGTCAACATGTATGCAAAAAAGGGACTATTTGTTACATTATACAATGTTATAACATACATGTCTGAAATTGACTGTTAGCTTAACTAGCTTTTCTCCCTTTTACCTCAGGTAGGGGGTATAGTGTCTCAAACAGTAAATGAACTTTTGTCTAATTAATAAATGAACAAATTTGCACTGGTTAAACTTATTTCCATTCAACTAATTTCAGCCAACATAATACTGGAAAATGGACCACCGGTCGCACAATATCACAGCGTTAAATTTTCAACTTAACTGTGACTTCTCAACTAAACCTTCACAAAAGATATGAATTGAAAATACTCCCACAGTAAGAGAAATTACTTGTTCATGTGTGAAATGTAAGCTTAACCTGCTTTAGAACATTGTTATTTTGAAATGTTATTCGGTCTTTGAAAAACCCGTCAGCACATCAACACGATATTTTAGAACAGGAACATTTTCCTTATGTCTTTCATGTGCCCGCTGAGCAGCAGCTGCCTCTCGTTGTGCTGCATTTTCAGTGAAAGTTTGCAGGAAGGAAATCATTTTGGAAGCACCGGATTCACTACACCTTTTTAGCTTATTTTCTGGCTTGCCAGTGGGTGTTTCCTCATCTGATTCCTTATTTGTTCTTTTATTGTTTGCTGTCTGCTTATTAGCTTCTGCTCCTGAGGATTGGGATGAAAAGAGATAAGCTGGAACTGAGGAGTGGCATTCCCCCATAATATCGTCCATTTCTGTAAGGTAATCAAAATTTGTGCGCCCTGCTCCGGTTTTGGGAATCTTTGTATTTTCTGTAGGCAGCTAAGACAGTTTTCCATCTACCTTTCACCTGCATTGGTGTAAAGGTAGAGTTAGTTTCTGTATTCACCTGTTCTGTAATCTCCTTCCAAACCCTTTTCTTCTTATATAATTGAGACCCTAGCTTTTCCCTATTTGCTTTGTAATTATCAAGTAAAACCTTTGTTTTTTCTGGAGTCCAAAGGCTGACTGTGACAGGTCTTCCTACAGCAGAGGTTGATATGTTTGGTTGTGACGAAGCGAGTTCTGGTGACTGCGTTTGCCCTGAAACTGATAAAGCGGGTTCTCTAACAGTTGACTGCGTTTCCACTGAAACTGACGAATGGGGCTCTGTTGACTGCGTTTCCACTGAAACAAGAAAAGAACATGTCAGAGTGTTGATTATCAAAACACTTTATTTTAATAACTTAATTGAATAATGCTCCCATATTCAAGAATATTTCACTCATCTGCTGTTGATCGGAAATAGCAACACATATACCAAAGGAAAAACCAAATGATTAACAGGTAAGAAAACACGCTTACAAGTACATGTCGGTTAAAGTCATTGAGTGACATTACATGGGCGCTTAAAATAGGTGTGTTTGTTTTTAGTAATTAAAGAATCCTGTAGGCCTAACCTATACAGGGGTTTGTCGAGCAGAAGAATTTAATAAGTTTTTCCATTCATTTTTCAGTGATTTAAGGGAATTGAAGTGATTGAAAAGTAGTAGCGATATTTTCAAAATTATGCTAACTTAAAGAGTAGATTGATTTATTGATTGGAGTTTAATGCCTTACTCCAGAATATGACGGCGGCCTGACAGCATTATTGTAATGTTGTAGCATGGAACCTTTAAACATGTAGATCGCCAGTCCATAGTAGGAGGAAGCCACAGAGCTTTTCACTTAAGGCTGGAGACAGTCAGTAATCGGCAGGAAGTCTTACAGTTTACGCTGCTGTCATTTCTGGAGATATAGCCCTTTTCCCATCGCCAAACGGGTAAAGGGTATTGCAAAGCAGATATCGGAATAGCCCAATGTATAGTGCTAATGTCTGTATAGAATGAACACTGATAGGCATGCAACCATACAAATATTTGACATAAATTCTGACAATTTAGGCACTTTTCAGAGTTTTCCCACAGTGGAAAAGCCCCATCTCTAGCATGGATAGCATCGTAAACTGGAGGACTCCCATTCACTATTGCAGTTGTAAATGTACAATCGATTTTACGCTAAAATCGCTTTGTGGAACGAGGCTGGGGGGTGGTCCACGTGCTTTATTCACGGCCTGCAGTGTCAGGCCACACGATGTAAGGGCGCTCAACTGACAGCCTGCCCGTCATTTGTGCCACTGCAGTCTACACAAAGACATCTCGAAGCTCAAAATGTTGAAACAAATTTGATATGCACTCACCATTCCTTTGGCAACACTCGTGAGCAGCAATAGCTGGCAAGGTGTAAAAGAAAGCTCCACACTCGCCACACTTGTACACAGTGTCCGTCATGTTTTCTGCCGACTCTTCCAACAATTTCTCGGAAGAGGCAGAAGATCTTCTGAAACCGGAAGAGGACCAATCGAACGGCTGGAAGAGGTCTGCTAGAAGCGGAAGAGTTCAAATCGAACCGGCCTCTGGGTCCTTGAGGACCAATGCCTTCTAACAAACATTCAATGCGGTTTCAGACAAGGCCTGTCAACGTTAGGCCACCTGGTCCATTTTGAGACATTCAGACGTAATGGTGTTAAACAAAATGAACACATTGTGCCAGTCTTCTTCGATCTCAAAACCCCCGTGGGGGAGCGGGTGGGCCATTTAACACCAGAAGGCCCTGTAGAATACAGTCGGTTGATCGTAAGAGGCGAGAAAGAGGCAACCTGTAGCCGTGGGTTGCATCCCGTGTCCGAGGAGAATGAGATCCTGGTGAATGAAGGGCAACTTGGCTGGCAAAAGGGTGTCTCAGACCATAAATCTAATAAAACTTACATTAATTTTAAACCAGCAGTTTCTCCACATAGGTCCGTCAACAGCAGCAAGGGCATCACCCTTCGAGACAGCAAAGATCTCTCCTTGGAACAGATTTGTACTGAACCCAAGGGTCAAGGGATAACTAATGTTAAAATATTTATAACTTAAAAAGAAGGTAATATTATAAAACTTAATACTTAGTCCCAGATCATATACACATTGGGCCCAACAGGATGAGGATAGACACACCTTTATCCCCGATCCAACAAGGTGCTTTGCCACAAATATATACTTCTGTAAAGCAATCTGGTCTTCCCAATAGTCTGCAGATATCCAGTCCATTCAATCAGATGCTATCAAACTAAATTAAACACAAAATTAAATGAAATCACACATTAGTACAGAACAAAACCCAAACAATTAACAGGTTATTGCATTAGTAAAGATATTGAACAGGTAAGGGCATAAGTAAAGATATGGAACAGGAAACCGATCAATGCATACATTTTATTTCATCTTTGGAAGTAGGGAAGCTCGACAGCTTAAACACAGATATAAAATTCCTTGTTTATATGTAAACCTTCTTCTAGAACTGAAATTATTTTGTTCCTTGTAAACGGAAAAGAGATATAACTGCCTTTCAAAACTTCACGCTGCCAGAGGGAGGAGGAAGTTGTGAGTAGGTGGAGGAAAGAAAAACATACAACATTGTTTGTTTACTTGGGGATATGTTATCTATTATGTCAGAAATAGTGGCGGTTTGTGACTGGAATTTGCTGCTAAAATCAGTCAAAATTATTTAAATATCAAGCAGGAAGTGTATCATCAACCAGACATCTTTGGAAGTTACTATGGTAAGAAAGTTCTTTGCCTATAACATATTTTTGGGGTCGAAATGACGAGTCTGTAGTTCCATCAAATATACAAGAGATGAATCGAGGTGTGTGTAATTTGTTACTTATGGACACTCTTTGACTCTGCCATGCTATGGCAGAAGTCCGCAGCACTGTTATCTGACCTATAGTTTTGTCCTACGTCCATCCCTTTGTCTGCACCAAGATCACAAAGAAGTGTGTAGTCAGTAAAAGTTCGCCCCATTTTGGAAATGTTAACAGCCGTTTTAAATATCATTTTTAAATGGGCGAATGTTTTTGCATTTAACGACATTAACGTACGATAGGCAGCGGTTTTATCGGCATTCTGATTTCCGGAAAGGATTTTTTTCAGTTTAATCACAAATGTACCGACCTCGTAATAAAAGCATATCGCACAAATCATCTCCTTCACCGAGTCACATTCAAGCCACATTGTGGGAGGAACGTTCTATTTCTGTTTTCTTTTTCGTAATATCTTTGGACAAGCAGCCGTGCTTTGTTGGTCTTTATTGACTCCATCTCCGAACTATTAGTTTTAATTAAAAAGAAACATAAAAAATAACTGGCCACCCGAACCACTACTATAAATTCACATTTGCCTGTCCAGTTTTACTTAGTAGACACTGGAAGGCATGAAAGCGGTTATTTTGAACCCTGTCTACTCAAACAAATAGGGCTAGTTCCAGGTATCGCCAATGCAGCCTTACGCTTCATTGACGGTAAAGCTATCCCATCTCGGCGTTGATAGTATGTGAAAAGAGGAATTCCCAAGACACGTGACCCATTTCCGTCTGTTGATTGGGTAGATTTGTCTACACGGCCGAATGTCAAAGTAATCCGATCGCCTCAGATTCGTTCAGATTTAGTGCATTATACCGCCTGTAGACAACGGAAGAAGGTGAGAGTTGCCTAATAGAGTCTTTTATAAGTAACCGTCTGATTACAGTTTTTTATCGTTCGAAAACATCTGCTTTGTCATGTATTTTCGACGAAAACGGACCCGTGCTAGATTCATAAAAGGAAATCCCGGCTCAGCTTAGTAGGGCCCATATGCCTGTGCTACAGCTAGTCTAATACATTTTACCTAAATGTTACATCTCTACTCCAGATGAATGTGTTTAAGGTTATCCTCCCCCACGGCTAGCCTGGTGGGCAATTCATTAACTTCAATCCGACTCGTAGTGTGCATATGTAATGTATATCATGGTATGGCAACTCGTTTTAAGCATATATGCTATATTGTCATTCGGAAGGTAGCTGCTCAAAGGTAGCTATTATCAGAAAAGTATATCGTTTAACATTTCTTTTGATGTTTTATTACTTCACTTTGTTAATCGTATTCTGATGTTTTATAGGTTGTTTAATATAATTCCATACATATACCAATTATTGATTTTATATTGAAGTAATATTAAAGTCAAACGTAACTTATAATTAATCAACAGCTTTAATTATTACATGACATTTTCTCTCATCGGCTTCCAAATATTTTATTCTATTTGGTTTCATTTAATTATCCATCCTTTTGTATTCCCTTAGATCTACATGTGCCCCTTTGAGATGGCTAAACAACAGAAAAGGCGCCAGTTTAACATTAAGCGAAATAGAAACTTTAAATCTGAAAGGAAACCCAGCTTTTTACAATTTTCCGCAGTGGCAAATGAACTTGAGACCATCGAGTTACTACTACACATTATTTGCCTCCTTATTGGAAACGCTCTGAACCAGTCCTTCCCTTACGATCGTTAAAACTGCCTGAACAGCCTAATGCTCGGTTTGTGAGAAATATTGACTTATCAAATAAAACCTCGGCTAGTAATATTATAGAGGATAAGATAACTATTATGATTCCTTCTTATTTAAAATTAAGAGCACACGTGACTTTGACAAACTCCTTAAAGGGTTGATTTTTACTGTGCTTTCTCTAATGCAATGAAACGGGGTAAACAGAACTTTCGACAAACTTTGAAAGTCTACTTTGACAAACTTTGAATCATTTGTTCTTTCCATTAATTTAAGACGTACCAGCTCTTCTCTTCTCTGTTTTTGTTTTTGCATTTATCATGTTTCCTCTAATTCTGCCAACCCTTTCCCACTTCAGCCTTCTTCCTTGCAGTATGATTTTTAGTCTCCCCGATGTACTTCACAGACTTTTTCTCCCCAGCCCGGATCTTCTTGTCCCTCTCCTGATCCTCAGTCTGGTGTCTCCATCCCCACCAGTCCAATCAGTGTCATAATTTGTATCAACATATAATCTCGTTATGATGAACCGAACCTCCACCATCGTATTTAAAGATTGCCAAAATGTATAAACAAATATGGTTAGTTTAAATTTATCTTCGGACTTAATATTGAAACGTTATTGTTTAAAATCATGTGATATATATTTAAATTTGTTACTCTACTGAGTATTTCAAATGAATAAAAAATTTTAATACTTATTTGCTTTAATCTGGAAGATTTTTTTCAATTTGTATTGAAACAAAAGTTAAGATTAAATTAATTAGCAGTGCAAGATCATTGTATTGTTACTCATTACAAGAGGAAAGCCGGCAAAACAAACAAATAATAATTAAAATTTTTATTTCGATTATGTTAAAAAAAAAAAGAGATCTTTTCGTCTGTTGATTGGTCAATGTTGAACGTAGGATAGGACACATGTTGGTAACTGTTGGAAAATTGATGCATGGTCCCATTTCGCGACTTCTCAATTATGTAGGTTAACGCTATCCCATCGAATAGATATTTTACAGTATAAGAAAACAAGCACATGACTAGTCTTCCCTGAACCAAACTCTTCTTGCGTTAACTTCGACCCGTCACCGTTACAGCTAAGAACCTTTAAAAACAATTGGCCGGCGTATATGGCCCGGATATCGTTGACATGTTATTCTTATAGGTTATTTAAAAATATTTCAATCATTGAATCGAATCAACCCCTATATTTTAAATCACAAATAGATTCATTTTTGAATTGTTTGTTGACGATACAAACAAACTATTTGAAGTCATTTAGTAACATCAGCTACGTTTTTTTTTTAGTTTTTTTTAAACGCAGACTGTTGCTATACTTATACAATGGAGGTCAAACGACGACGGTTTTAGATTCTATACGAGTTCTTAGTACAGACTAGTTATGTTTTTGTAAACAGAAAATTAACTTATTTGTTATTAATATATAGATTTGGGATTCGATTTAATATTTCAAATTTTAAAAAAAATAACCTATCAACAGACCAGGTCAACAATATCCGGGTAAAATGTACTCCTGCTATTTGTTTTTAAAACGTCTTTATAGCTTATCGGTCAAACCTCGCGCGATTCTCCTAGTTGCGATATCATCATAACGCTCGGCCTTGATCTATATATATATATATGCACCGAAATTGTACATTTTGTTCGCCTGAAACCTATTTAACGACCAATGCACATTATGCATGCACTTAAATAAACACAGTGCATTCTATATGGCTAATAATCGCTTACCCGCTACGATCAGTTTCGATAGTCTGCATAGTTCAAACAACATGCTTGACGGTGTTTGAACTTGATGAACAGTGCGGACTACACGGCAAACAAATGGTTTCCGACATAACAAAAATAAATTGGTCCCTGTTGTCCCAACAAAGTTGCATTGTGTAGACGGGCCTAGATAGGTCAATGAGTATTTTTTTTATTGTGTTAAAGGGACAAAACCCAGTAGATTTTGTGGCTTTTTTAAAGTATCGTGAAGAGTAGTAACCCTTTATTCTATTATCTTCTTTTTATAATTTTAAAAGGAACTAACATGCTTGTTTTAGCTGCGACTGAGCAGCTCTATAACTCACTCTGTCTGTCGGTCAAATTTTCCCTCATGACGACGTGAACAGGATAGAAGCCAAACCGCTTAGCATAGAGAGTTCAAATTTGGAATGCACCTTAATATGACGCTAAACTAAAGTCATATTGAAAATGGGATTATTCCGAACGAATTTCAGGTTTCCATGGCAACTAATGTCCGGAACTGTCGCTTTTTTGACATGACGACGTGAACAGGGTAGAAGACAAACCGCTTAACATTGAGAGTTCAAATTTGGAATGCAGCTTAATATGATGCTAAACTACTCTCCTATTGAAAATGAGATCGTACTGAACAACTTTAAGATTTCCATTGCACCAAATGTGTCTGGATCTGTCACTTTGTTCACATCACCACGTGAACAGGATAGAAACCAAACCGCTTAAGATACATTAGAGTGTTCATATTTGGAATGTTTTCATGGCACCAAACATGCCTCTTTGTTAGCATTATGTGAACAGCATAGAAGCCAAACTATTTAATATACAGATACTTATTTATTAAAAATGATTTTTAAATCCGTCAATATTTAAATGACATTCTTTGTGGTACTAATGAACCAGGTTCCTAATGAAAATGGGGTTATTTCAAACAAATTGTGGGTTTCCATGGCTAGCCGCTACAGATAGGTATTTAAACCTTTAGGGCTCACCTCAGTTAAAATATGTGTTTAAACCAAATTACTCTCTAGCATTTTGTGTTTAAAAGTAAATAATAAATTATTCAAAACTATTCAAAACAGCGTTTGTGTTATTAATTGAAATCGCATATTTTATATTAAATATGAAATTTAAAGCAGCTGATTTCTCCTAAGTGAAGCCAGACTTACCTTATAAATATAGAGGCTACGTACAGTAATGCACTGTCCGAAACACTTAACTGCCAAACAATTGACTCCATGTTATTAACCTTTTAATCAGTTATATTTGATACACTTGAATCTGATTTAACAAAAAGATCCTGTACTCATTACGCTAACTGGATCTGACATCCTGCCTATTCCCGGCTTGTTCTACAGGCACATGTCGTCTAGCCAATCAGTGAGTTGCTGCTGAGTTCAAGGCATAGATTCTCCGAAAACAAGGGCGCTCATTGGTCGACAGTGATGTCATTACTAGAAGCAAAGGTTGATAATTGAACAAGCCGGGAATAACCAGGATGTCCGATCCAGTTAAATCGTAGTGAGTACACACGATTTGTTTTTAATTAGATTGCCTGTTAGTGTACATGAGTGAGCAGTCTTGCACAAAGTTTGCGGCAGATCACTTGCCTGTCACGTTGGCTGTCACGTGTGAGAGAGTTTGCCAGTATAACACGCAATATGTTGGTGGTTTACCTTTAGTACTCTGATTTCCTCTACCAATGATGTAAGCCTATTCGACGCAAATGTGTATTAGTAAAAATTTTGTTAGAATAGGATTGAGAAAAAAATGAGATAAATTAAGCACATTGACCAAGACACCATCATTGATTTGAGGCGAAGCAATAATCACCCAATATACAGCTGACATTCCTTAAATCAACATAGAGCACTACTTAAATATCACATTTTGTAATACTTAATTAGCTAACATTCTAAATAACCCCTGTCCTGTAAAGAAAAGTTTACTGTCGCAGCTATAGCGATTCTAAGCTTGTTTTTAACAAAACTATATGACTTTTTGTATCAATGTTATGTATAAAAATATTTATTTAAGAGAGCTAGAAAATGTTGTTTGTTCAAATTTCACCGATCTTATTGCTAGTTGTCCGACCACAAAGTTCGGCCACAGTTATAAAATGCTCAACAAGTCTAAAAAAGAAGCACTGTTTGTTTAGACGTTACCGTCCATTTTGGCTCTCCGTCACTAATTTAAATGCAGTTTACCATGGTACACTTTGATTAGGGATTTGCCCCAGATCCATGAGACCATTATTCCTCTAAATGACAACTGAGATTGAAGGCGTGCCAACCCAATGTGTGGCAAACATCGCTCTCGGCACCACTGGCAACAAAAAGACAAGACAGAACACAAAACAAGAGAATCACAGGACACTTGACAAATACATCACAGAGCGATCGACTGCATATAGTCCCTTAGCACTGAGAGAACCAGGGCAACACGAAGACCCCGCCTATCCAACCCTCTCCAAAACACAGGACACAGTATGTGGATAAATGAAAGTGTGACACCACTACAAGTGATGAGTGAATTAAGACACAATCAAGCTAACGGCTTATGTTATTTCTATATTTTCCTATATTCTAAGATCATTATTAGTTCTTTTACATGTACTTATAGGCTGGTTCTTTAATATGATTTGTCATGTTAATTTACTATGTTAATGGACTATTTTGTAATGAAATATTATGAAAAAGTAGAAAAACTAGAGAAAGTATGATAATTGTATATCGTTTCAGCAAAATCGATGCTTGTTGACATGAGATAACAAAAACTTAATGATTTGCCTTAGACATTGAGTCTTACGAAATGGCTCTTGTCCAGTTTCTGTCCATGAACACCTAATACCACTGCATGGAAAGAATGGTGTTTTAAGACAAATCGTAGCTGTATATATCATGGGCAGAAGACGGATCTGGACTAACCAGCCAGCAGTAGACTTAATTTATATGGTAGACCAGACGGGCTTTAGGTATATAAACGACGTTAGTTCCATTACTCAAGTGTCATATTTAAACATAGCTGCACTTTACTCTGTTTCCCGTTCGACAGAGTCTCTTCCTTATCAGCTCCAAGCTTAAGGTCACCAAGACGCCGGACGGATTTTAAGGTATATGAGTGAGTCACACGATGTGGCTCCGGTAATCCTGGGGTGGTTTTTTACCAGGTTTCCTCTCGGTTTTCCACCGTAATGATACAAGGAACAGTGTTAAGTGGACAATCCGTCGTCATATAAGTGAAATGCCCTTGAGTACGACGTTAAACCCCAATCAAACAAACAAACCAGTGGTGTGGAGAGTGGACTCCTGCACACAAAGGGTTGACACGTCGTCATATGAGAAGAATAACCTTAATTACGGGTTTAATCCCCAATCAAATCGAATAAACATTTGGAAGTCCGACAAGTGGTAGAAACCACCAAATGTGAAGACCAGAGCCAAATTTGAACTTACATTTTACCTCCTAAAATTAAATGGTGTGAGTTTTTATTCTGTGTTACCCTTTGGTACATATTCAGTCGACATTTCATCTTCGTAGTGATTTAAGCAATACAAGCCTGGTTCACTTCGTGGTAATAAGAAAATGAATTTGTCTTCAAATAACGCTCTACAAATATTAAAATCTACGAATAGCAACGGTTTCAACGGTGGTCCCTATAAATCGCATTAAAAATATGACTAAAGAAACAAAACAAAGGCCCCCATGTCTTTGTTGCCTTATTATAGTGCACTCATGCGTGCTTTCAAGAAATATGAAGTGAAACTTCCGAAGAATTACAGAAATGGTTAGATCGACCATATAAACATAATCATACATTAGGTTGTAATTTCAATGCACACAATTGTAAATCAGTTTGCTGAAGGACTCTTATCATCCCAAACCCTGTGACATTTCGCGTAATCTGTTCTCTCTACCGGTCGTCCTCAACCCGATGTATAGAGAAATTCTAGGCCGAGATGATTCCATTACTGGTAATACACAAGTCAGCCCCTACTCTCAATGAATGGCAATCCATTTACCCTTAACCCAAACTCTCTGGTTCGTGTAGCAGATTGACCAAATGAAAACGAGTGTTGTCTATCACTCTATAATGACTATCAATCGGGCTATGCCATTCTAAGAGTATTCAAACAATTTGTCTTCCATTAGATTGATTAGTCCAAGACTGGTCCTTTATTATCCAGTCTAGCTACACAATTCTCACTGTTGGCAAACCTTAAGAAAGCGGTGACCTGGGTCCGTATTCATAAAGCTACTTAAGTATTTCTTAAAGTTAAGAAAAACTTAGCGAATTTTCAAACATCATTTTAA
>JAQQZZ010102714.1:0-31584 GCA_030265115.1 Mopalia vespertina
GAAACCAGACAAGATGGCGCGGTGATACCTTAGAGTTGGAATCTCCGCAGGTAGGTCCGCGAATAATGTTTAGAATGCCAACAACCCCTACGCAATTAACCTACATGATTTAACCACAAAGTTGCATAATTGATGTAAACATTTGCATAAATTTGTGAAATTGTTTCCCCACTGAACATCTATACGTTTTAGGAAGAATGTTATATACGACTGCGGCATGTTTCCTTGTAACCGATACATGAGCATAATGGACAAAAATTGCTTAATTAAATATTTTTAAATATTTAACAATTAACATAAGTCCAGGAAATTTGTATATAGCTTGCACATCTACGTCGGGTGAACAAAGCAGATAGTGACAATATGACCATTATGGACAATAAAATAAAAACGAAAAGCTAAATTACATATATTTTTTAAAATTAGCATAATTCCCGGAAGTAGCAAAAGTGTTATGGTAGATAGCAACTAAAATAGTGCCTGGACAAACTACACTGATTAACTGAACTGGTAACTAGGGACTTCTTTCCTTACACAAAATGTGGAATTATATACAGGAAGAATAAGCTTTAGATCAACGCCATATGCGGAGTTCCGTTCTGATTAGGAAAACATTTACTTTAGCTTTAAAATATTTCGTTAAAATGAGTAATCGGTATTCACAGTTTCACTGCTCTATTCGGCTCTCGCCATAACCCATTTTGTAATCACCATTCAAGCGAATTTTGTATCATGTATCTCATTTTGTTACCACAAGTAAGTCCAAGTACCATCTAGCTTTTCAACGCAGACTGGGAACTTTGGGACAAACCCGCGCCATCACCATCTTACCAGGAAGTCACGAAACAGCGCTCTACTTTTAGCCTTCAACTTCGAAAAATCTAGCTGCTTATAAACTTGAAAATGTATAATGTTGGTCAACATCAAGTAGAACAATTAACAATTTTTTTATTAAAGGATTATTCAATTTGTAAGTATACTTAAAAAATTAATTGTACAGCTAAATGACTATAGCATAGTCCGGGTGTATTTATACAGCTGTAATTTGCCCGACGACCGTCGCACAATTTTTGGCAATTGACCGAATATCACTACAATTGTTCACTCAAAATGGTCCTGGTTAACAACCAAAAGGTCTATACACAAGACATGGGAGTAAGACGGCGACAGTTTTAATCAAATTGCGGCTAATGTGTCACCTGAGAACTATTCATAAGTGCGGCAGCGACTATTAGGACGCATCGGTAAGAACATAATCCCTTTGATTCTTGTGCTGAAAACAATGCTCTCGATTTGTGGTGATTTAATTACGTCACCATGGAAATATATGCGTGACGTCATTTAATAGCGCCCCTATCACGAAAGTTGTGACGTCTAAGGACCGCCATGCAATGATTGAATCACTCCGCTTGCCAACTACCCGAGACTCCTATTAAATCACTTATTCAGGCTATCCATCGTTGGTGCGGCTAATGTGATAGACCAATAGGCTTAGCAGGCTGAAACCTAGGGCCTTAAAAAGTAAGGACCCTCCTGCCAAAGTTTATAATATTTTTGACATTGTCGGAGACCTTTGTTATTGGTGGGGCCTCACAAATGGAATTAATAGCCTGGGGCCTCTCTTCATCTAAATCCGGCTCTGCAGACTTAATTCACCTTACATCACCAGAAAACTAATCAACTACAAAGACAAATCGATAGCTCATAGTAATAAATTATTGCAAAAGTCGTATGACTATGAGCAGAATACATAATGACAAAGCACATTTATTATTGGCGGATAGGACATGGGAGGTACAATTAGCAGACATACGGAAGAAGATCATTACAATAATATTAGTTTGATAACAATTGTATTTAATTTGCTTAATGATCTCTCACATCAGACACTTCCTTAACAAAGTCTGTTAAGGTTTGAACTACAGGTACGTTATTGAGTGTTTCAATCTATTTGGCAGGTTTATAAAATACACATTTGACACCTTGTATACGTCCTGCAATTCTTTATACAAAGGAAATTCCAACAAAAAAATGATAGTCGTTTTCTAGCAGTTTACAGCAGGATATTTTCTTTGTGATAACTCGGTTCTGTGTGGTTTGTGCCATCTGCCCGTTTCTATAGCTAGTCTGTGGACAGCGATTCTTAGTCTAGATAAAGCCACACAAAAATGCTTTAAAGATACACATTGCCAGTAGTATTGAAAGCTAAAGGTACAAATTGATTGGCTCAAATGACCTCTATTGAAAACAATCCCATATTTACTGTTCTACAAGAGATAAGAAAGTATTTTAGAAACGAGCTAGGGTCTCCTTTCTTATTGTCCTATATATATAACAGTGATTCGTTTGACCTGCTATACAAATCGCAAAAAAATTACACCATGATACAAAGAAAAACAAATTAAGGAACGTAAGCCCAAGGTAACACATGAACAGATATATTGAAACACCTACGATCACATTTGTACGAATAACATTGTCTCAGAAACGTTGTCCTGAATACGAAAATGATATCCCATCTTCGCGAGCCAAGGTTAAGACAGGAGTATATTAACCTCGGCACATTACAAACCTCTATCGTGTTATCTGAGTCGACTAAGGGCACATAATCTTGTCCCAACTTGAGTTTCCCCTAAATCCACCGGCCAATGGAATAAGCCGATTCAACAACTGTAGAAGTCTACTCATGAGGCAAAAATAATAATGGAAAACTGTGCTCAAAATCAACTTACAAACATGATCAAGAGCTGGTTTTGTGTTCTCCGTTTAAATAATATCCATATTCAGCCGTTATATTATTTTTTGGTGTCTTATTTTGTAACGACCAAGTCCCATTTAGCTTTCTAACGCAGACGGGCTGTACGCAAGGCATGGAGGTAAGACGGCGAAGGGTTTAATCAAATGTTAGAGTATGAAGATGTTTTAAAAGAACTATCAAAACAAATACACGTGACTAATGTGCGATCGGTCCCACGATTTTGGGTGTATGCTGCCAATAGAAATCAAGCATTTGAGGCTAGACCAGAACACAAAAAAGCCATGAAATGTCGCATGGTATCTACATAGCAGTCTAAATATAGAGATGCCATGTGTTCGGATGATGTTGCTATCCATACAAATGTGTTATTTACTTTATCAACAGCCACTCTTAATCTGCCGCTAAAAGGCGATATATTAATGTAAAATAGTAGGGTACTGAACTGGATATTTAGAGCTGCACTTTCCAATTACGATTTACAAAGAAAAACAAATAAAGGACCTTAGGCCCAAGGTACCACATGAACGGATATCTTGAAACAATGACGAACACATTTGTATGTATAGTATTTCCTCTATTCAGGATAACGTTTCGGTGATAATCCTTGCTTGATAACGATGTAAGAATCAAAACACCGAAACGTCGTCCTGAATACGAAGTTGCTATCCATACAAATGTGTTCTTGACTTTATCAACAGCATCTTTTAATCTGCCGCTAAACGGCGATATATTAATGTAAGATTGTGGGATATTGAACTGGATATTTAGAGCTGCACGGTCCAGTTACGATTTCAGAAACGTCCTGTGTCTCACGTTCAGGCTGAAAGAAGATCTTTGTTGAATAGGGACAATCGATAACAGTGAAATTTTTGGCTAAGCATATGTCAATCCGATAAATGAATTGCAGTTTTGCTAAGGGCCTCCTGTTCATAACACATAGAATGTTTGGCAAGTGGCCTAGAGATGCTGCCAAAACTGTCGTGATATTTGACAACTTATAGCCATTCCCCGGTGCCAGGCCATTTTTCATCAAAATTCGAGTCAAGTTATAGTGTTCATTGAGGCGCAGAGTTTGGAAGAAATAATCGTATTCATTTGCAGCCAGCGGAAGGTCTGTGCTACAAGTGCCATGTTTGTTCCATTCGAGTCCCCAGAAACCTGTAGCGTTTTCTCCCACAACGAGTTCAGGCCAGTATTTCTTCAATCTGTCTTCTAAAGACAGGATCAGCCTCTCTTCAAATATCCACGATTTGTTGCACCAGATTGGATATCTGTGCTTGTTTGCGTCCTTTGGCCATAACCCACGTATTGTCCATGTAGTGACATTGGTAGGGATTTTACAGCCAGGTCCAGTGCCGTTGCCATATATACAGGCGGATTGAGGCCATTCTTGAATGAAAACAAAATAAGTCCAGGACCTGATTTTGTTGGGTTTAGCAATAACAAGGAGACCAACTGTGACGAGAAGGAGAGGGATCAAGTGTTTTTTCCCTGCCATCTTTGTATGCGTCCAATTCCGTTTGTAATCGCTTTCGCCTTTCTGATATTATGGCTTGTGAGGTAGGCGTTCTTTAAGACATACGCAAGCGGATGAAGAGTATGTCGTCCCGTCCTCTCCAATGAAAGACCTTTAAAGTAATCACGTGATAAAGGTTGCCGTAAAAAGATACTCAATTAGGACCATGCAGCTTTGTCACGTCTTTAAAGAGAGACAATTCCCTTTATATTGCATATGCATGAGTCTGGCAATCTATACTTAATAACTGTTCATTTTTAAATATAATTGTAAGCAGATCCCATCCATTTCTACCTAATTTATGTTAAAATCTGGACACGGAAACATCTTAAACAAAATAACAAATGTAACAATTTTCCTGCAAATAAAACCGGTTGTACGTGAAGGGCGCACAGGGGCTCGGTACCATAGAGATCTTATATGTATATACAAAAGAAAATGGGCGGACACTCTGGAGTCTGGAGAAATTTAACCGATTCAAGCCAACTAATCACATAAAATAACTGAATACCACCAGTCCGTGTGAGACAAGTAGTTCATCTTCAAATCCTAACCCAGATTTTCCACGCAGAAAAAAGAGTGACACGCACGCACCCGCACATACACATAAAACACATAGCTTTGTGAAACAGATCCGCAGGATAACACATCTCGAAATTAAGATCTATTTAGAAACATGTCTCTGGGAGTTTATCGAGAACATCTAACCCTAGGGCCTCAAGATCAAGGGGGACTCCAGCCAAAGCTTATAATAATGTTGGCACTTATTGGTGGCGACTCACCAGTAGAATTAATAGCCTGGGGCCTCTCTTCATCTAAATCCGGCTCTGCAGACTTAATTCAAATTACATCACCAGAAAACTAATCAACTACAAAGACAAATCGATAGTTTTGTTTTTGCTTGTTTGATAAATTTATTGCAAAAGTCATATGACCATGAGCAGAATACATAATGAATTGAAGCACATTTACAAACAGCGGTTGGGGCATGGGGGTACAATTAGCAGACATGCGGAAGAAGATCATTACAATAATATTAGTTTGATAACAATTGTATTTAATTTGCTTAATGTTCTCTCACATCAGAAACTTCCTTAACAAAATATGTCAAGGTTTGAACTACAGGTACGTTATTGAGAGTTTCTGTCTATTTGGCAGGTTTAAAATATACATATTTGACACCTTGTATACGTCCTGCAATTCTTTATATAAAGGAAATTCCAACAACAAAATGATAGTCGTTTTCTAGCAACATTTAATTGGCTTAATGTTCCCTCACATCAGAATAATTTTCTGCCAAGGTTTGAACTTAAGATACGTATTAAGTGGGATTTGTGTTTTAATCACACTGAGAATTTCAGTCCATTTGGCAGGTTTATAAAATACACTGGTAGATATGTATACATCCTGCAAATCTTTACATAAGGGAAATACCAAAACACCAAAACACAAAAAAACAAAACAAAACAAAAATGATAGTCGTCTTCTGACAGTTTACAGCAGGACATTTTCTTTGTGATAACTCGGTTCTGTGTGGTTTGTGCCATCTGCCTGTTTCTATAGCTAGTCTGTGGGAAGAGATTCTTGTGTGTCTAGATGAAACCACACGAAAATGTGCTTAAAAATACACATTGCTAGTTATATTGAAAGCTGATCGTACAAGTTGACTGGTACAAATCTCAAATGAGACATCCAGTCTTGATGAACAATCCCATATTTACTGCTTTAGAAGAGATAAGAAATAATTTCAGGAGCCAGCTAGGGCCCACTTTCACAGAGCCTTCTGACGCTAAGGTGACCTTGACATTTACGGAAAATTAAGCCCCCTTAGACCTTGAGCTAGGGTTCTTTGTGGAAGAGGCTCGTCTCCTTAGTATAGACCTTAAAGAAAAATTAAGGGCACATTTGCTTACGGTTTGTTTGTTTGTTTGATTGGGGTTTAATGTAGTGCTCAATGGTATTTCACTTATATGACGATGTGCCAGCCCAATGGGTGAAGGAAATCACCCTCGACACCACTGGCAACAAACAAAGACAAGACGAATACAGGACACAATACAGACACCACAAACAGATCGGCTTCCTGTTCCCCTTTAGCTCTGGGAGCACCTGGGCACCTGAGCTCCCTCCAACCACCCGCCACTTCCTTTTATACCCAATGAATGTAGCATATAGTGAATTTTTTGTGAGCTATCCAAGACATGTGTAAAATCATTAATAACCGCAAAATCTCACCTGTCCATTCTATCTTTTTCTCTGTCATATTCTTCGTATCGACGCCTATGTTGCATTTCTTCTAACCGTAATTTTGTTTTCAATAAATCATCTTGAACATTCTGAATAGTCTGCTCTCTTTGCTACAAAAGGAAAATAGATATTAATTAACAAGTTAAAACCTAATGGAGAAGACTTAATACTAGTTGTTTTCAAGCCAGAAACTTATTCCAAAAGGTTAAATTTTTAACTTTGTTAGCCTTCCAAAACAAAATGTTTGTTTTTTTTTTGCTAATGGTGAAGAGCGCTGAAGGTCACATTAAATTCCCACATAACAAAGCGCTTTTGGAGTTAATTACACAACCTAAAGCCCCATTCACACCAGACGCGATGCGACTGTCGCGCTGCACGAAAATAATATAGAAGACTACTTTTTATGTAATAAAGATCATACTGAAGACTGTATTTGCATTTTCTCTAACGTAACACTGTGACATTTTTTGTTCGCATTGTGACCTCATTGCCTGAGCAACTTTATCTATGTTAAAGCATAGGAATGAAACATGTTGTGCAGCGCCCATTGTAAACAAGACCCAAATGACGCGACGTCGCGTCAAATCTGGTGTGAATTGGGCTTTACTGGTGAGAGGAACTGATGTGGTGGCCATCTTAGTATGTACAAATTTTTCCATAAGCAAGATTAGATAAAACATACCAATAGTCTATCAGAGATCTCATTATCCGAATCATCATCGTCATCTTCCCCTCGTTTATCAACTTCTTCTACCCGCCTCTGGAATTCCTGTTCTAGACGGAGTTTCTTTAAGCGATCCTCCTCCTGAGGTGACAGGTAAGGTACCCTTGCCTCTAACTCAGCTATCTCATGGTCTCGCATTTGTTTCAAGGTCATTTCATGGTGTTTCAGTTCCTTTTCTTTCTCGTCTCTGTCCCATGGAGAAGCTGTTACACCAGACTTTTCACCTTGTTCCACTCTCAGATTTGTGTTCTTGGGTTTGATGGCAACCGGTGGCTTTCTCTGAGCACTGATGTCATTGCGTATACTGACAGGATCTTGTTGAGGGGATGGCTGTCTCACCTGGTCTAATTGGTTGTATCTGGGATGTTGATTTGACTGTGCTGCAGGTTGAGGTACAGCTGGATCCCTCTGATTGTAAGCTGAATTCTCAGGATGGCCATCATGGAATCGGTTAATGTTCTGGTAGTTAGGTTGTGATGTGTATTGGTCAGGGTGCTGTCCATGTGGAGAAAAGTTGTTAGGATTAGGATCATATTCACTACCATCAAATGTATGATTGGGAAATCTCGGATCCACTTCAGGACCACCACGATACGGATCCACATTATGGCTATCATATTGGTTATTGTTGAGTTGCTGCATCAAGCGCTCCTGCTCTTGGCGTATGGTTTGTTCTAAGTTATAATCAGCGCCTGGCGGTGGTGGAGGTGGGGGAAGCTCTTCAACCTCAGCCGGTGGAGGTGGTAATTCTGGTGGGTTATCAGGAGGAGGTGGCAGATCATGATTATCCGGCTGTCCATACCTGTCTGTGTTTTTCTGGTGTCGATTTGAGTAAGGCATTTGAGGGTTAGGAATATGAGGTGATTGGGATGAAGGTGAGGGGTAAGAAGGTTGATGCTGAGAGACATTTTTCTGCTGATAACTATCTTGTTGCCTGGGGTCGATATGTTGACTGAGTCTTTGTTCCGCCCTAGGGTCGATATGTTGACTAAGCCTTTGTTCTTCCCTGGGGTCACCATGCTGGCTAAGTCTTTGCTCTGCCCTGGGGTCAACATGCTGACTGAGTCGTTGCTCTGCTCTAGGGTCTTGTCGTTGATCATATCTCGGTTCAGGGCGATACTCATTTCTCTGATCAGGTCGAATTTCTTGTCTCTGATCTGGTCGTTGGGCAGTTTTCTGATCTGGCTGATGCACCAGCCGCTGACTTGATCTTGGATCCGTTCGAGTATCTGGCCTGTGAATCTCTCCCCTCTGATGTTCCTGTGGACTTCGCTGCTGTTCATAATATCCTGGTCGATTGCCGTCTAATTGACTACGAGGAACTGCGACATGAGAGATTTTCTTTTCTGCCCGAGGCAAAGAGTTTTTCCAAGTTGCGACTTGTGAGCGAGAAACCTCAATATGCTGTACTTTAGATGGCGCTGATTTATGGGTTACCGCTGGTTTGGGTTTCATAGCTGCATGATCTAGCTTGTCCTCTTGCGGCTCTCCCTGTGGACGTGGGCTTGTGTTCTCATAGTAACCTCCCTGTAACTGGTTGTAAGGTGCATTCCTTTGTGGATTTTGTTCTTGTGGTGGCTGGTGTCCATAAGGAGGACCAGGTCTGTTTGAATTTGGTGACAGTTGAGGCTTCAAATTTGACCTATCATTTCTCTCCTGCCATTCTCGAACCCTATTAACTTCAAATTCTTCAGATTTTGGTCTTGCCTGATGAGATTCTGGCCGGTCAGGTTGAGTAATGTATGCGGATCGGGGCCGATTTTCATCCCTCTGCAGAGATGAAGAGGATGACGAAGACGTTCGTTTATTTGGATGACCATGATGAGGGGGTGACCATTTGTTCCCAGATTCGTTACTTGTTCGACTATAGTTTGGTGAATTATTATCTTGTCGTCTGTTGAGTGGCTGGCCTTTTTGATGCTGGGGATCCACGCGAGGCTGATTTTCATAGTTTACATTGTGGTTGCCATTCTGGGGATACTGCTGCTGTCTTGGATCCAATCTTGACCTTGGATCATATCCTCTTGGGTCACCACCAGGCACATCAGGTCTGTGATCCCGAGGCTGTTGGTTTCTGGGTAAGACGCTGGTAGAGGCAGCAGGTCGAATCTGTTGAGGGTCATGCCTGCTGTATGTATCAGGTTGTGACAGGTTTGACGTGGACTTTGACCTGTTATCCATTTCTTGTACACCACCAGGCTGCTTATAAAGGTTGGAAGGATGCTGGTTCTGTGGTGGACGCTCATCGCGCATATCTCTCACATTTGACGTGGATGTGGCACGTTGACGTTCAGGATTAGATACATCACCTGTTTAATAAACATCAGGGTTTTAACATACAATATCAATTTATTCATTATTGAGTTGCAGCTTTAGTTTTAAAACCTGCAAATCAATGATCAAGACGTACCAGAAAACAAAGTGAGCCAAAAACTGAAACAATTTTATTAGACAATATTTAGATAAAAAAAACAGTTACGATAAAACTTAGCAGTATCTCAATCATACACTACAAGTGTTTCACAAAAGGGACAGAGTTTAGTCAAAAGCTGCAGCACTCACTGTTTAAGGATGGTGATGATCTAGCCAGCTGACTTTGTGGAATTCCAGGTCTGTACTTCCCACTAACCATACCAGGTTCACGCGGATAATCCCGCCCTTCCTTCACACCATTATAATATGGAGGAGGGGCCTCCTCATTGGGCGCATTGTACTGGAATTTCTGCCCTGGAGAGCCTGGCACACGTTGCATACCTGGAAAATCACACACACTAACTTGTTTAACTTCATGGTATTGGACGGGTGGTAGAGCATGGCAGACAATTGCACATTAGAAAAAACTAAACATTAGTAAGGGAAGAAGATTATGACAGTGCACAATGCCAATGTAAAGGCTATCGAGTGAAACTAGTTTAAGCTGTATATGCTGAATGTTTCAAGAGATACATCTCAGAATAGGGCAGGAGTTAGATTGTCTGTTTGTTTGATTGGGGTTTAACATCGTACTCAAGGGTATTTCACTTATATCACAACGTATTGTCCACTCCACACAAATCCTTGCTTAATTATGGTGGAAAACAATAGGAAACCTCTTCAAAACCACCTCTGTGATTGCCAGAGCCATAAAAATTTACTCCCTCATACCTGATGGTCGCCAGGTGGACACAGAACCTGTGCACAGTAAATCAAAGTAGGATTAGTAAGCAGACATGGTAACTACTAAGCCACAGCTGTATGCTGCAGGCGTTAAGAGGAAGACAAGCGGGCAGACAAATTTGGAGCAATAGCCAGAGAGACCAGACTATGAGTGTACAATGCCATTCCAGAGATACAGCTCTGAATAGAAAAGGGGGTTGAGTTGAATGGACGAGAACAAGGACGGATGGAAAGAAATACAGCACCTATTTTAACACATAATTTTTTAAGGTACAAAAAAGCACAAATGCAGAATAGCAAAGTTATACAATCTCACTCACCTCTCTGTTGAAGAATGGGGGAGGGCTGGCTAAGTAGCTTGGCCAGCCCATGATAAATAGCACCTTGTTTGGCCACCTTTAGTGATACAGTCTGACCAGTTCGTGTCATCAACTCAGCAGCCCTTAAGTAAAGCAAACATAGCAATCAATGTCTAATTGATTCATCACAAACTAGTATATATAACAATATTTATGATAGACTTATTGTACAGTGTGTGGTGTTTTAGCCACATTGATAATTAGATGCAGGGAAAGTATCATGGTGCCATGTAGGTTGATTGAAAGGTGTTCCAGGGTATTTCACTTATATAACAGCAGTGTAATCCACAGCAGTTGACACACTAACTCAAGCATAAAATGTAAACGGTTTTTGGTCAACTTGAAAATTTATCTTCATCTTTTGGTAACATTTAGATTGAATGATACACACTAATGTTGTCAAACTACATGTAGTCCCTCAAGAGGTGACTGTGTAGAACTATTGTCTAACAGTCATCGTTGGTGGAAAACTTCACATGTTCCAATCACTATGCTTGAAACATCCTGTCCTTAGTCAGACAGAGTAAAGTGTTGTTGATGTAGCGAAAAATAATAAAACCTTACTTTTCTTGTGATAGTCCAATGAGGTTTTTACCATCTACTTCTAAAAGCTGATCACCAGCTGCCAAACGACCATCCTGTTGAGAAAAAAAGAATAATTTATTTTTTGCAACTCATTTTTTAACAGTCTACTATTTTAAAGATACATGTATAAAGAAAAAACATATCAAAACAAAAAAACATTATCAAAACAAAAAAAAAATTATAAAAAACATTCTTCTGGCATTATTGAACTAACAATAATGTTCTATACTTTCACTGGCCTTGCTTTCAAATTACCTGATCTTTGGTAAAGATATGGTAACGGCTAAATGCAACAACTTGGTGTTTTGGTTTCTTTGCATTAAGAGATCAGGCCAAATTGTATTTTCATAACCCCATACACTTATGACACTACATAGTGTACACTGAACTTGTTTGGCCAAACAGTAACTGGTCACTTTATTTACACATGGTATTGTACTGTTACCAGACCACCCTGAAGGTAAACTAAACTTAACTGATTAACACTCATTCAACATACTTTACTTCACTCAGTGGACACTGTACTAACAGAATTAAATTCCTTAATGTAAGCTTGTTACAGCTTACAAAATGGTACCCATTGATTAGTTTTGGTTTAGATATGCCAGGGATTAACATCATGATATACAGTCAGCCATTACCCAGCTATTTATTCCTGACTACAGGTCTTAACGGATATTCTAACCAGTATTGGAAATGACATGAAGCCTGTTTGTAACACAAAATAGTTCAGGCAAACAAAAAGCAGTGTCTGTCCAAAACTTTATGAAACTTAAATAGTCCTACCCTTTATAACAGACCTTACTTTAACCGTTCTGAGGTGCTTTGCTTTAAGTCAAAGGGTTCCTTTTCAAATTCATAAACAGGAAGCCTTATGAATAGAGTAAATTACCAATTCAAATCCTCAACCAGTTTGCCAACGGTTTTTTATTTTCAGCTTAGACATAAGAATAATCTTGCAAATAATTCATAAATACACAACCAATAACATTTCAGTATTTTTGTTTTTGGCTTGGATTTGAATGAAATAAAGCAACCCTTAATCTTGAAACGCATACAAAATTCTATTTGTTGCCCACCAGGTTTCAAATTAAAACAAACTAATTTTTTGACAATATTTAGGGCATTTACATATTAACACCGAACTATAGTAAGTGGTTCTTTGACAAAACCTTTTACTCACAGATATTTAGAAGAGGCTAAAAAAAGCAGTAAAATAAAATACCTTACAGCTACTGCTAGAAGGACCTAGAATAGTAAAATAGACAGTGTCATATTGACACCTGTAGTAAGTGAAAATATTGTAGGTAGCTAGCTGTTCATGCCTCAATAGGTCAGTTCAGGTAAACAAAATATTACATTCTAAAGAACTTGTTCTGAAAATAGAGAGGAAATGACTGAGAATTTTTACTTGTTGTGGGACATAATTTACCACCGAATTGAACCTGTACATAAGTTATTGTCAGATCTAAGGCTTTGAACAGAATCACATATTCAAGTCGCTTATTTGTTTAGCTTTTGCATTTAAAATGTAGAAGCAAAGAAAATAAGCTGGACATTTTTTTACTTCTTGGGAGTTACAGTAAACGAGTTTTCACCACTGTGTCCAAACTGATGGTTCTTGAATAAACTTAATTTGCAATCATTCTTGCTTTTGTTTGTTTATGTTAAAGACCCTTCTTTAGTACCATGCTGTCAGTGTTACTTAATGAGCAATGACAAACTAAGGATAACATATCATATAGGCTCTTACTGGGATTCTCTTACAAGCAGGACATGACAATGTAGATATGAATTTATATCTCCAAAAATTTTTTTTTTGTTAAATGGGATACATGACATAGTAGTACTAAAGTGTTCACAGACTATAAAATGTAGTACGTTTCCCACGACCATCCGAAATTGTAATACCTATTTATTAAATCAGGTAATAATAGGGTAACAAAGATGTACATCTGTAGTAGTATTAAATGAAATCAGATCTGGGTGAATCATTGTTAAAATACATATTTGCATTACTTTCCTATTAAAATTTCCTCTTCCACATACACTGAAAACTTGAGACATTCACCTATTTATTTTGGGACTTACATTTAATTTGAGAAATGTATTTATCATGATACTGTTCTATATAAGTATATTTACTTATATTTGCCAAAACGTTATGAATTTTCTATTTTTATTCCAAAATAATTCTATTCCATACATTGACATTTTAACATTTACAGTGTATTTCTATTAGAAGCACAAAAACATATGTACTCACAATAGGAAACCATTCAACTCCGTGGCCTGCATATTTAGCTTGTCAATTTGACGTATTTTAAGTGAACAAAACTCTAGTTAGCATACACCTGTCCAGGCTGTCTTTATAAAGAATAAACCATTTTTTATCCCTGCCTGGTATTAGTCTGAATAGCCAGTGACTTCACTGTAGAAACATGTAAGTTCAGTAGGCGTATTGGGGACATTCCAATTCTGACACAATAGGTGTTCATAGCCCAGTAAACGAACTGCCCTAATAATTGGAATTTGTTGAAGTTTTTAAAACAGCGAACAGAGTGCGGTCATAATATTTTTTACACAAATTGACATTTATGGTAATATTTCCTACAGACTTATCTTCTTAGACATAATAACATTCCCGGCTGTTTGCGTATTCTTTGAGGAATTTTTCTATAAGAATTTTTAAGGTGTTTATATACAGGAAATGAGACACTGCCTCGGCTGCTATACATACCACAGACACGCATATCCCAATACAAATATCTAGCCTGTCTATCGACTCTCTTTTTTTACCTACCCAATTCAATTTACACAGGAATTTCTGAACAGAATATATCAATTAAAGGCTACTTATTTTTAGATCATGAACTATTAATTCAAATTCTGTTGACAAATAACGACATTTAGTAACTGATGTGAGCATCAACACTCTATCAGCTTCATTTCACAATCTGGGTAAACCGGTTTCACTTCATTAACATTAAATTTTAGTTAGCAGTTAGCTAACCCTTTAAAAAGTCTTATACACAAAGATATTTGTAGACAGAACACTCACCTGCATTCAACATTACAGTAAACATTGAAGCTTATATAACTGTACACTACACAGGATTTACTCAAATAATATGTTGTCTCAGTTTGGATTAACCTCCTCCTTGGTTATACACATTCAATATTTATGATATACTTTAATGAAAGTCTTGATTTAATGCCATTGAACTCGAGTTGATTACAAGAGAACATGTTTAACAACACTCTAATGGTCAATATTACTTATGTTTATGGAAGGTTGAAAGATCGGTGTAAGATTTATGGTAGGTTCAAAGGTAGGTACTGTATGCTAAGAATTATGGTATAAATAAGAGTGATTATCAAAGGTTT
Organism: Mopalia vespertina; assembly: GCA_030265115.1. Lineage (NCBI taxonomy): Eukaryota > Metazoa > Mollusca > Polyplacophora > Chitonida > Mopaliidae > Mopalia > Mopalia vespertina. The sequence continues at coordinate 14,733 of JAQQZZ010102714.1, forward strand.
TTTCTGTAGGTTCAAGGTTCATCATGCATCAAGGACAGTGTTAATGGATTTAACGGTCAGAGTATTTAGGTATAAAGCATCTAAATGGTTTACCATTGGTTGGTTCAATGGTCAATAAATTTGTTTATTATGATGTGTCCTCAAGGGTCATATATTCATGTTTATGGTAGGTTCAACAGACAGTATATGCCCTTTAAAGGGTCAGTATAAGGAGATTTATTTTACAGGCTATGATAATCTGATTTCTAGTTGGTTCAAGGGTCAGTACTCCGGTTATGGTAGGTTCACTTATGGTAGGTTCACTTATGGTAGGTTCACGCTAGAGCATTAATCGGATTATGGTTGGCAAAGGGCTTCTATAAAAAAGCTTAATAAGTATTAACCATAGGTGTTAAGAATAAATATATTATTATCAAAAATATTGTTTATACTTACCAGAGCTGCTGCCCCTCCAGTTACCACAGATTTAATATAAATTCCACTGTCTTTCTGTGTCTCTCCCTGAAATGAAATGAATATAAAACATTTAGTTATTTACAGCTTAAAAGCATTAGTTTGTTTGTTTGATTGGGGTTCAAAGTCAAATAAACATAATTAATTCTTATGAGACTTCCACTGTATGCACAAATGTTACAAGTTTCATTTAGATGTAGTTGATTGGTTGATTGGCTGGGGCATATGGCTGTCCTTACGGGTATTTCACTTATATTAAAATACCACATTATCGACACAACCATAAAATATGTTATCTTGTTTTGAATTAATATGTTTGAAAATAAATGTTCCCACATTGCTTAGACAATATATCTATGCTTAAAACACTATAATAATGGCTGAGTGGGTGGACGATGTCATAATAAATGATGGATAATGTTTGTGTACTCCGCCAATGTAACGGATGACAACACAGCCCATTAATTCAAAATATAAAATCTGGCAAATATTTGACATCATAAATTATGTGTGTCTAAGGAAATAGCCAAGCTTATGTCGACATTCCTTGTCGATGACATGCACTACTTCTAATAATGTAAGGTCTACAGTTATACTTTCTACAAAAAAATGATACAACTTTTTTGACTGCCTTTAATCAATATAAGATAATAGAATAAACTTTTAACTAAAATTTTTTGCATTCCTCATAATGAACAATTAAAAGAACTATTACAGGCCTTCTGGTTTGAGGTGTGCTGTCCTATGTTTTAACATGGATCACTCGCCTCAAATCTGAAGGTCTGCAGTATTAATGGTTACCAATATGCGGTCGCAAGGCGTGCTGATCATAACAACAGATAAATGTCAACTCTAAAATACACATCTGCAGAAAAAAGGTATACACGCACTGTCTGTTGTGCTAGTTTACAAATGCAATACACTCTGAATAGACAAACCAAATGTCTGGCTTTGGTTTCCATGGCAAAATATCTGTAATGGACATTTTCTGTCTACTATCTAGCTTTGTAAGCATTGATGCCTACTTTTTACATGGTTTACTTCTGAAAAACAATTTACAACAGTGACAGCAACCTGTTTGGAAGATCTTATTTTAGACAACACAGACATGTTTTTGGAGTAGCAATCTTTGATAGAAGTTGTTATATAATTCTGTTAAAATAGTACTTTAGGTTAACGCGTATATTCCTAATTACACGGAGAAGGTTTATCCCATAGGAAGCACAGGTTCTCTTCTCACTACAGGACATCGCTAAACCTACATGGAGACAGCCCCGGACACACCCGTGCCAATCTCACTGAGAAAACATCGATACAAAATGTGGTGAATGCATTAGGCATGTGTAACACACAGACTGGCAGGGGGTTTACAAACATTATCTTGTTTGCAGCATACAAACATTCAGACAATAGTGAAACGTAGGCATTAACCTACATGGTTATGACAATGTCAAAATCACAATCTTACAGCAGCAAGTAGTTATTAAACTGTTACAACAATAAGGCGTCAACATTCGATTTGTTTTAGTCATTATATAAATGTTACAACCATATTTATACATTTCTAAAAAAAAAGTTAATATTAAACAAAGAAAATGTCAAAAACACTAACCAGAATCAACACAGGTCATTAAGTTAAAAGAAACTCACACCCAATAGGCTACAATGTACTTGAAACTTCCATTTTAATATAACTTTACTGGTGCAAGAATTTCATTCATTTCTCAGGACTCTTTAAAACTTTTGCTTGGGGCACAAGTAGAAAATTAATTTGGGCAATAAAACTGGACATTATATGAACTTACTATATAAAGACACGTTAATCTTGAATATTTTATTTGAATCAAGCGATACAGGTTATGCCTGACTTAATCAATTAACCAGATTATTTAAACAGATCACACAATACAGATCAAATGCCAATTGTTATCTGCTAATTAGACTACTTAAAAGGATTTAATTAATAATGCAAATAAGGCTAGTCCCTCATAATCTTTGGGAGTAAAACAAGACACCATTTAAATGATAGAAATGAAAAATGTGGCTGATACACTGATGTGCAGTATCACCTAACGCCCAGGTAGATAAATTATTATCAAATAATTTGAATTGGGTTTTTTTTTTAAGATTTAAAAAGAAATTATTATGAATTTTAGAGAAAGAGAATTTTGCTTGCCTCCAACTTGATAGCTTGGACATGGTATACCCTAAATCACCTCCAATTTCCTCCATGACAAATCCTAACTTTTTTGGTTCTTGTGACAATATTACAGCATGTATTTGAACAAATTTATGTTTTCTGACAAATGTTGATGCTTTCTAACTGAAAAATTCATCTTCTGCCTCTCAGACACAATTTCCAAGTCTTTTAAATAGCTTCTAAAATAGTAATCCTATGGACGAATTTGGGGGTGATTTAGGGTATGTGAGGTGGTTTCTTCTGTTAGTTTGTTGAAGTGGGGTTTTAACGCCATACTTAAAGTTATTTCACTCACAGGACGTGGTGCCAGCCCAAGGGTGAATGAAATCACCATCGATGCAACTGGTAAAAAACAAAGAGAGGATAGGATGTAACAAAAACATGACAAACAGATTGGATTCAAGTTGCCCCTCAACTCTGAGAGCACCAGGGCATAGGAAGCTTGCTCCCAACCACCCACTCGTTTCTTATGAAGTCATTTATAAATATCCATTTAATTTAAATCCATTTAAATATTAGGCACCATACTAGTAAAACATTAAATGAAAGAAAGGCACTTTGTGAACTCAAAATTTTAACTGCAGTTAGAAACAGTTTTATCGAATGGATTCATTAATACCAATCACAAAACCTTCCAAAGGTTTCAGAATAACCCCCCCCCTTCCCCCAAAAAAATTTTTAAAAGCAAAATTAAAATTATCCGTTTGTTTAATTAGGGTTTAAAGAAAAAGTAAGGGGTATTTCAATAATATGACAAATAAATTATTGTAATTAAAGAGCTTTAAACTGATAACATATTATTACAGATGATGGGGAGCCATCAGGAAATGAACAGACATGTGGGTTCACAAAGAACAAACTTCATAATCAAGCTGATTTAGAACGAAGGAGTCAAGGACCTGAGTCAACTGTCAAGATTTGAACAGAGCTTTAGCTTTCATCAATATCTGTATTAGCTATTTAACTGTGGCCTCTAGCCAAGTTCATACACAGGGTTAACAACCAATTACAGAATCAAATGTATATAGAAGAGGATTAAATCTCTCAACATGGAAAATGAACAATAAACTTTCTTATGATTGTGAAATGTTTGAAAGAAGAGGTATGGTGCAGGAGATCTAAACATCTGGATTTTAAGGTTACCAGCTGAAACAACCTTTTATCAACATACCCAGGCAACATAATTCATAAGAAAGTAAAATTCATAATTCTGCAGAACAGACTTTGATTTTAAATCACCCTAAATAATCCATATTTTCTTATTGTATCTCATAATACAATTGTAATTGTATATCATACAATTCCAACCTGAGAAATTTACGGTTTTGCCTAATAGTCTAAAAGTTGTTTATAGTATTTAAGAATATGAAACAAAAACTGAAAATTGTTATTTTCAACTACTAATTGGTCATTATTATTAGGATACGGAAATTTCAGTTCTTAAATTGATTTTGTCAATGCATAGGTTTAAACTCTTATTGGAATTAATGCACAGAACTTAGCTTATCTTCAACATTTCACAGTGAATTTTCCATAATATCTACAGGTCATTTCCAATTTGTTGACAACATTATTAAGAAAGTAATTCCTATTTCTTAACCCCATCCAGGCCCACTGTCATGAATTAGTGTATCAGTCTGGTGTATATGTAAGTTTACATGTGGAAATGTTACGTAACCTAAGTGTTCCAAAAATGGCCCAGTGTAGACAATACAGTGGGATCTTGTGTTTGTTGCAAGGATGCACTATACAGACATGAGGTAAACAATTCCCGGCTTAAGTTAGGACAGACGATTTAAGGGGGAGACAGATAACTTAACAGTGTGTGTAACAGAAGAACATGGCTCACTTAACAATAGAATCAGGTTTATATCCCAGCATTCCCTGGGAGGAATAGATTTAAACAATTTTAACCTCAAGGGAAAATGTATATAACCAATGAAATAGAATTTTGACAGTTTAAAATAAACATCATTTTTTATTTAAAATCATAAATAAAAAAATCTTGTGTTTCACCGTAAAACAATATAATGATAATCCACACGTTTATCAAAATCATAATGGTCTATAACAGACAATCGCCTTTTCCCAACTGTATACATACAACATTACAGTATGAACATGACCTGATATAGAGGTCTGTGGGTTTAGTGCGCAGACTCTACAGAACGTTACACAGGGATGGTAGGTGTAATAAGATCACCTCAACCCCATGTCAAACATTTATCGCCGCGACGCAGAAACAATGCTCACTGGGATCAGACACCTATTAAAATATTTAGTTTCCAAACATTTCTTTTCATCATTTTTTTTACAGCCGATATCAAATACTTTCCGAATGACTGATCATGGAATTATTAATAAGATAGCCAATAAGTGTAGAAGCCATCATGTTGCCCAGTAGCTGAGAGCAACAGGAAGCTCCGTCAAACCACCCAGGCAATTAACTAAGTGACACTTATAGTCTTAGTTAAGTAGAAACATAGAAGTATCAGCTGATGTTGACACTGTACATTGATTTAAAGCAGATACTAGTAAGCCCAATCCAATAATATATTTTCATGGTTGATAGATTGGTGTTTTACACCATGCTGAATGGCATTTCAATTACAGGACAGTGGTGTATTCCAACATTAATAGACACTAGCATAACCATCAAATGTTAAGTGTTTTGTTCAGTTAGAAATAAATCTTCCACCTGTATAGCATCAATAAGAACAATTATTCTCTGAACATAAGCCAGAGAGCACAATATGTGTTAAACAGGCTTTTAAAATAAAATTTCATGATGTGGGTGTTTTATACAATATTCCATATTAATGTTATATTAATGTGTTATAACATATTTTGGTACAATATTGTAAATATTTTCAGTTAGCTTGAAAAATATAAATTATATTACATGTAAGAAAATTAATTTTAGAAAGTAACAAAATTGTTTTAAAACTGTAAATGAAAAATTTAACTTCTTTCACGTTGAAAAAAATTGAATATGATACATCATCCAATATGATCCAGTAACCAATCCAAAGAAACTCACAGAATGTAGTTGCCTAGTTGGTAAATCCAAAAAACAACTTTTGTTATTGCAATTCACTTCAACAACTGCAGACAGACTGTTTAAAACCTCTGTGCGATGATATATTATCCTATTATATTATATACTATATATTAAGTAGAGGAATCTCTGTAATGATTGGCAGGTGAGTATATATCCAAATAAATCCTTGCTAGTCCTTGTACAAAAACTATTCCATTTTCCCAGCACAATTACGAACAGGTACATAAACACAAACAAATCAGTTCATTCTTTCGGATAATTGATGCGTAATCAAACTCTTTGTGGTAGGTAATTGTAGCAGGTAATGGCACTAATAAGGCCTTACCTGAGAGAACTAATTGCTACAGGTATAAAATACACAAAACCTGTGTAGGTTAACTATTTAGAGTGTTTTACCTATATGGATAATGATACTGATCATGCCTTTCCAAAAATACATGTATGCTGCTCAAGGTGCAATTATTAACTGTAACCAGAGCCTACCTTAAAGAGGCTGATGGTGATATGTTACCAGTACATCCAAGACAAATAAACTATAATGGTGTCCTACTCAGGTCATCTATAAACAGTGCAAATGACTGTTAGCTATGTTGACTGGGACAATAGCCAGTGAAAAGCTGCCTCCAATAGGTCCAGTAAAGCAAGCTTTTAGCAGGCTGTAGACGAATACCGCAACAAGTCGATTCATTGATATGTTAAGCACCCTACAACCCAGCCTTACCTGGCCAATCGTCTATATGTAGCTCTTCTGTCATTTAGCCAAGGTAAAGAAATGAGGTGACAGGAAATCTCAAGGAGGGCTGGCCGCCGTATAGCAGCACCTCACCCAATATCAACTCCTAGCAAATCTTTTCAATACATAACTTTTTTTCTTGTTACTTGAGATCATGCCAGTTTTCTCATAGGATAAAGGCATATCATAAATAATACATAACTGAAATTGGGTGACGGTTACCTGAAATGACACCTCATCCAATATCATATTATGTCTTTTCAGACTGCTTCTTTTTATGGGACACTTATCTAAAATCTTGATACTAGCCATAGCACTGTTAATCTAATGCTGATCAGCACACTGTAACACTACTAAATATTGGATTTGTTTGTTTGATTGGTGTTTAACGTAGTATTTAAGGTTATTTCACTCATATGACACCATGTCAGCCCAAAGGGTGAATCCGAAACCACTCTTGACGACACTGGCAACAAATAATGATAAGACAGGACAGTGACAAGATGCATTACACAGCCATTATAGAGAGATGAATTTCTGTTGCCTCTTATGTCTCAGAGCATCAGGCAGCTTTCCCCAATGGTTTGCTTGTTTGTTTGTTTGTTTGTTTGATTGGGGTTTTACGTCGTACTCAAGGGTATTTCACTTACATGACAACGTGCCAGCCCAATGGGTGAAGGAAACCACCCTCACACCACTGGCAACAAACAAAGAAAGACGGGACAAATACAGGACAGTAACAGGACGCAATACAGACACCACAAACAGATCGGCTTCATGTTCTCCTTCAGTTCTGAGAGCACCAGGGCAACATGAAGCTCCCTCCAACCACCCGCCCAATGGTTTGCAGTACACATTGGGATATTTAACTAAAAGGTATTATTATATACACTATATCTGAATGCATATAAATATCAGTAAAGATTACACATATGTTTCAGCATTATTTTACATATCTGGAAGGACTTGCTTTTTCACACTGTCTGGTTTTGTAAAAAATTAATGTAACTCAAAAGGGAGAAATCTGTATAAATTTATATTCAACATTTAATTATTTGGTTTTGATTTAATTTTCTCCAATTCTTGAACTCTATTTCTGTTTCAAATTCAGGCAAATACATTGTATGCTATAAACTTTAACATTTGAGTAAATATTCTTGACTTAATTTATTTTCTTCTGTTCCCCAAAATATGTATGTACAAAAAGTAAAGTTAACTTTTTTTTTACGAACAATGTGTCTGCACATACCACTATCCCCAGGTAACCTCTTACATTCCCTGACACATACCTGTGCAGATGACATGTGCAAAACAGCTGCATTTCAAACATAACACCACACTTAAACATACGTAAAGTTCTGTCTTATACATTACCGGGCAAACATGGGGTGTAGTACTGTACAATACTTGCAATGGTTTTAAAATGAACAAATATATACATGCTTTAATTTTGGAAATTATAATATTTTGAAACAAATGACATTACAAGACTCAACAGTGTGGCCTGAAACAGTTAATCTATGTTAAAAGGTAAATCTCCTTTTAAATATTCAATATCCTATATTTTGAATAAATGAAGAGAGAAAAATTTGCTTGCCTCCACCGGGATTCGAACCCAGGACCTTTGGGTTACAAGCCCAACACTCTACCGACTGAGTAAATATAGATAAAGCATTTTCTACGAAAACAGAAATTATTGTTTATTTAAGAACATATCTTAGTTCAATTTATTAATCTTGAAATTAATGTTTGGTCAACTAGGTATCATACATTTACAATTATTAATTGTCGGCCAATTGCTTTGATATAACACATGTCAAATCCTTGTTCACTACACATACTGTAGGTATAATAGTGGTGTGGCATAATTTCTACAAGCAAGAAACATATAAATCCAATGAGAAGGCCATCCTTGGGTTTAACTGGGAGAGGCATTAGGTGTAAAGATAAACAATGTGACATGGCTTATCCTGCTACATTGGCAATGTATCAAATGTCATGCCGACCTCGGCAATTTTAACATGGAGTTTATATGTCATGTATGTAAGTGCATTAAACATGGGGATGTAAGAACATGGATCAATGGTTCTACTGTTAATATATAAGGCACTCGTTTTGATAAAAATATTGAACCAAAGTCATAAAGTTCATTCCACAAATAAATTGGGTTGTTTTTTAAGTACCATGCTTAAACTAGTTTTTTGGGTCTTTGAAAATTGTGGATTTGATGAATGCAAGAACAAATATTTCTTAAAAATTTATAATATGACATTTCTGTTATGGATTTTTACAGGGATAACAGCTATAAACCAACTTCCAGTGAGGACAAATGCTAAATTCAGAACTTTTGCTTTTGATTTGTTTGTTTAATTGGAGTTTAAAGCCGTACTTCAGGTTATTTCACTCACATGATGGCATGCCAGCCCAATGGGTGAAGGAAAACACTCAGACACCACTGACAACAAACAAAAACATCACAGTACAAATACAGGACACTCACAGGACAATACAAAGACATCACCATTTTGGTGCAATATGCAATATTGGTCATATTTGTTGTGAAACCTAGTGAAATATAACCATATCTAATACTATGGTATTACCAGGAAAAGTTAATATCTGAATTTGAGTGATGGCCATTTTGGTTTGCGAAATCAAATCCCATCGGTTTCTTAACTGGAGGAAACTATTTTCCAATTTTGAAATATATTAAAATTATGTAATGGCTGCCATTTTGTTTTACGGAATTTGGAGAAATGTATCCCATTATTTGTCTTAATGGTGGGAAGCTATCGTAAAAGTTTCAAGTTATTCAGTGAATTTGTTCTCACAATTACATGTATCATGAATATTGAAAAGTATGCAATGGGAACCACATTGCTTTGTGCAATTTGATGAAATGCAATCCTAACCTATGTCTTAGTAGTAGGAAGCTTACTTCCAGGTTTCAAGTTAATCTGTGAATTTGATCTTAAAATTATCATTTTCAGAACACATAGGTGTGAAAATTGTAAAATGATGCATTGGCAGTCATTTTATTTTACGGAATTTGATGAAATTCAATCCCATCTGTTTTCTTAATAAAAGAAGACTATATTTCAATTTAATCCAAGAATTTGTTGCAGAGTTATTGAGTTAACAACATATACTGATATGATTATTGTAAAATTATGCTATGGCGGCCATTTTGTTTTATGGAATTTCATGAATTCAATCCCATCTGTTGTCTTAATAGGAGGAGACTATATTTCAAGTTAATCCATGCATTTTTTACGGAGTTATAGTGTTCACAACATATCCAGTAATGAATATTGTAAAATAATGCAATGGTGGCCATCTTGTTTTATGGAACTTAGTGAAATTCAATCCCATCCATTGTCTTTAAGGCAGGAAGCTATCTTCAAAATTTAAAGTTATTCCGTGAAGTTATTCTCTACTTATTGTTTTCACAACACATACAGGCATGAATATTCTAAAATTATGTTATAACAGCCATTTTGTTAAACAGAATTTGGTGAAATGCAATACCATCAGTCGTCTTCACAGAAGGAAGCTACATACCAAGTTTGACGTTAATCGGTGAATTTGTTTTCAAGCTAGCATGTTTACAAACATTTGTGATGGACAGAAAGACGAACGGACGTTGAGTAGCATTTCTAAGTCCCCCTCTACTATAGTAGTGGTGGACAATAAAACTTATTGAAAAAATTAATATTTAAAGAGGTTTGACAATTTTTTGTTCATGGCTGGTCTGCAATAATGCTTCCATTTCTGATCAATTTGACCATCAGGAGCTCGAAATTTGTCCATAGAAACTTTACGTACGGCGGCCTTGCCTCTTGGGCTCAATGGTCTTCTGCCACTAACGCTGGCACCATCCACTCTGGTATTTGTTAGCTCATTTGGGTTATATAACGCCATACCAACACTCTCGAGACCAACACAGAGTGTTGGTAAAGTTTCACAACGCCCTTCTAGTTGGCGAATAACACTTTCAGGTATTATACATTTATTTTGGTAAAATTCAATGGCATGCTTTAAATACCCATGTTTATAAACGATTTTAATGCTCCATAATGTGTTAACTGTAGTGGTGTTTCTATTATATTTGTGTGGGAGTGCGTGGCTGGTGTGCTTGTATGTGTGGTGGGTGTGTGGTGGGTGTGTCTGCATGTGTGCTGGGTGTATTTGCATGTGTGCTGGGTGTGTTGCTGCTGTGTAAGAATGTATCCTGGATGTGTGTGGTTGAGGTGTATGGGTATGAATGTAATGAAATTTCTGTTGTTGGTGAAGTGCGAATTCGTGGTGTTTCATGTTGAAAATTAGCTATGATTGATGTGACTATGTCAGATATGTTTGTGTCAGTGTCCATATAGTCTGCAAATTCGTCTGTGTTGAATGTATGTGTCAAGTAATGTCAGTGTCACATGTGTTATATTTGTATGTAAGGGTGTTATATTAATGTGTGAAGGAGGTGTGGGAGAACCTGGTGATGCAGCTGTGGATGATGGTGGTGGTGGTGTGTTTAGGTCTAAAGGTGCAGGGGGCGTTTGTATGTGTGAAATGTCAGTGGGTGAGGGGAGTTGTTTATCTGCTAGTGTTAGAGAGGTTCCTGTGTGTGAATGGGAAATGTCCATATATGAGGGGAGTTGTTGGTCTGCTACTGTTAATGTCATGTCTGTGTGTGAATGTGGTCCTACTGCGTCTGTGTGTGAATGTGTGTTGTTGAGCTACAGGGGCAATTGTTGGTTCTGCATGTGACTGGTGTGTTTATTTGTAAAGGTGTTTGTTGTGATGTGTTTACTATATTCAACAATTTTAACACATTTGCGTTCGTCTCTTTAACCATATTAATAATCTCAGGTAAAATGAAGCAGTGTTCGCAACACTTGGGTCTCTCTGGTGCGACGGCACTTTCTAGCGTCACTATGCCTGTATCAATAAATTTGGCTACCTGTAAGAAAAAAAAAATACAAACAAATGTATGTTAGAGCCAAGAAAGGATGTGGGACATAACATTCTATCTTATGGGATAAGATTTGTTTGTTTGGTTGACATTAAATACACTAGTTCAGACTCTAGATTATTATGCAGAACTGTTGATTAATTTGTTTGATTGGGATTTAATTTAATACCAAACCTCAACTAGAATCATTTGAAGCATAAAAACAAGTTAGAAGTTGTTTTTATGGTAGGCATTTTTATTCTTCATTCTTTAAATTACACTTAACCTACATACCTACCCTAGTTTTAATTAAGATACATAAAACTTTTTTCATGTAGTTCCTTTCTGGTTAATGAGTTATCACTTTCTAATTAGGTATAGGATTTAATCTTTGTCGCAAAAAAAATATTCAATCAAGTTGATGGATAACAGTGGGAGATGAACAAACAAAATTACAAATTTCACTCTGTCACTCATTGGAGTTAATAAAAAAAAATAAAAAAATTGTGTTCGTGTGTTCTCGCCACAGCGTAGCTGAAATACCGCTGAATGTGGCGTAAAATAATAATCAATCAATCATTCATTCAATTAAAAGTGAGAATAAGATGAATTTTTGTAAGAATGTTCACAAATATCGCTTTTAGAAATCAGTTAAGCCTTCCAAGGCAATTTTAGGGAGGGGTATAAATTTAAAAATGGAAAATTATTGCAAAAGTTTTCTACTAAAATCCATCGCTTTGCTGGATAATTTTTTCAATTATTTATTTGTTGGTGAAATACCAGGATTTACTTCACGCAAAAAAGTGGTATTTCCTGTCTCGTGAGTTATCTCTTTCACCACTCACTCAGGCAATAATTATGGTATTCTAAATTCACTGTGTAATAATCTCTATATATAAATGGCTGTTGGGTAATGATGCATTAAGATCAAGCAAAGCCAGAGTTGAACGGATTACTAAGAACTTATTAACAAACACTCCGAACAGCCAGAACATCAAAACGGGTTCAACAGGAAAATAAATAATCCAGTGACCCAAGTTGCAAGATAATCAAAAAATTTTATTGTTTGTTTGATATGGGTTCAACGCCATACTTAAAGTTATTTTGCTTACACGATGCGTGCCAGTCCAATGGGTCGTGGAAACCACCCCAGACACCACTGGCAACAAACAAAACATCACAGGGCAAATACAGGAGGCTCCCTCCAAGCACCCGCTGAAAAAATTCAAAGACAACAAACCAATAATATGTACCTTATCCATCACTTTCTGAATATCCTCAACTCTCATGTGTTGTAAATAGTCGTCATTGTAGCTATCTGTCGTGGCAGTCAGGTCAATTTCTAGGTCGTTAGTCAAAATGTCAGTACTTGTTGAGTCCGTATCATTTGCTCTCGTGGCTGCCGCAAATTGTCCAAGCATCTTTATGTTCACCTTGATAAAAGGCAAAACTATATGTAATTTTTTACTCCTGCTTGAGGTTCAATAAATATGTAATTTTTTAATCATTTTGTATAAAGAATGTAGTGGAAGGTGCTATCTGAGAGTTGGAAATTTCATTGATGTTAATATTCCCGTCAAACTGTTCTGTGTCAAAGACATTCTGTTTTATTATTATGTTCTTACATTTCACTATGAAACACAGAGGCTACATGTATGTCATGTGAGGCCACGTTTAGCAACTGTGATTGGCCAATACAAAACACAAGTACATGTAGTAGGATATTTATAGATACATACCCCATCTGTCTTCTTCGTCGGTTTCTTAAAAACAGAAATAACAGAAACAATAATGAAACCACTATTTCACTTATCTATTAAAGTGCAATTTATAGAATTACATGGTGATGCAAGAGTCCATGCCTATACAACAGACTGATGATTAATTGATGATTAATTGATGTTTACGACATGCTTTTTGAACTTCTGTGGCAGCATTGTACAAGTTCTTCAAAATACATGTGTTCCACTGATAATCTTAGAATGGTATGAAATTAATGCGTCACAGAAGAGACTTCTAAGGAAACGTTCTCTGAACTGTTTCAGGCGCAAAGGGAAAAGAATTGTTTGTTTGGTGGCTTGATATTACAATTGAGGTGTGCCAAAAGGAAGGGAGAAACTTAAATTAAGATATAGTGACACTTATTCAATTTGCTTACCTGCTTTGTCTTCTTTGTCTTCAGAGTGGGTAGGTTTGCATCCGGCACAGGTTGAATTTGATGCAGCTAGTAAAGAAAGAACATTTCCAGTATTAATTATAAAATACGTAACTTTTTGGGATAACAAATTTAAGAAGCAAAATACACAAAAGTTTTGATTGTCAAAAAATATACATTCTGTTCGTAGAATATGGTATATTAATGATGTAAATACCCAAATACACCTGTACCTAAGATGGGTCCATTTTACTCACCTCTTGTCGAGGACGCTTCGCTTGAGGCACCTCTGGTATTTCTTCTACAATTTCATTCGTCTAAAATTTGGAAAATATAATTAATGATTGATAACTTCTTCCATTGTCTTTTTCTATTATCAGCTACATGTCCATGCAAGCCTTATTTTTTCAAAATTTTGCATAACCGATCCACCGTTCATGTTAAATTAAACCCACATAACCTATCATTCGGTTATGTGAAAAAAACTTGCGCGAACGGTGCTTTGCTTACATAGGTTACGTACATATACAGTGTAATCACGCTCTGTGCCACGATATACCGTGTAAATGGTTATAACTGGCACTAATCCTTGTTTTCCAATTTTAATCAAACAACATTCACAAATAAAGTCTTTATAACCAAAAGACCAACCTGAGAATACATGTACTCCACGGGTGGGTTAAACTGTCATAATATGGTGTTGTTGTTGTTGTAGATTAGCATGTGGTAATTAAGCTGTCTGTGTGTCCTCATCAAGACAAAGAGTTAATCCGGTCATTATCAGGGTAAAGCAAGGCACATGGGGTGCAGTAAATGCAAAGTTTTTTATAGAGTTATCCAAATTAAGCCAGCCGAAACTGAATGATAGGTTACGTGGGTTTAAATTCACGTGAACAATAGATCAGTAACGCAAAATGTTGAAAAAATAAGGCCTGGATATGTATCATTTGATGTTCATTAGACACATTTTTCACAATATTTCCCTAGAAAAAGAAACTTTAAATAAATCGGCGATCCCTCTAGCTAAAGGATTGAGGATTCAAGGCTAGTCAGATTTAAAAAAAAAAGAATAATTTAAAAACAGCACGTATGAAATATTCCTTGGAATCAAAATTGACAAAATCAGTGCTCAAGAAGTATCTCTAACAGAGATTACACAATAATAGTGGAACTCAGAAAGGTACATGTAAGTAGCATACGATATGCACTCATGAAATACAAATGAACGGTTGATCACATGGGTTGTAGAGCTGAATTTAAGCATAAATCTTAGCCTATTTATCTGTTCAGGATAACAGCAATACAGCCTTGATGGCGGCTACGCAGTTTGCTTTCAGTTTGTGTTACAAAAGAAAACAGTTTTGTGAACGTAAAGGTTATGAAACCACACCACAACCATGTTTATTGGAAATGCATATTATTTTAACTAGTCGTTGATGTGCTTTCCTACAAAATATATAGCCTTAAAAATAAGCGATTTTATGCATAACCTGCTAGCCAAGTTACACATTCACGGATTGCTGGCTCGAAAGGAAGCAGTGTTTCTTATCCCTCTATAGTAATCCCAGGTCAGTCCGACACTGCTTCCAACATCGTAATATATCAAAGGCAAGAATCTAGCTGTCCCTAACTTCTCGGGGGAGAATTTTCGGCTACGAAATTGGACATTTATTTCTACAAATGCTTAAACTGAAGAAAAAAACCCCATATACTTGCACTCACCTTAAGGTGATTCTTAATTCCTATTATCGTAAAAAATATTGACATAATGACAAAACGATAAGAAACTGCAGAAGACCAACAGTAACAATAGTTATAACTATAGTGATGTTGTTTAAGACTCATAAGTGGGTTGAATTAAATAGATAAAAAACACAAACTCCTGAGCTACTCAGGTAAATGATTACGTGGAGTAACTCAGGAGTTTGTGTTTTTTTTATCTATAGTGATGTTGTTGTTGTTTTTCCAATGATTATACAAGTGTACATCGTGTGAAACTAACACGCAATTTTTAACAAAAAATACAACAACTTTGTAAACTATTATTCTGAACGTACCATAGCCTTACAAACCAAGGGAGTTGAACAGAGGGGCGGAGAGAGAGACTTTATGTTAAACCGGCAAGTTTGTTATTTACCGCCGTCTCGGACCAATCCACGTCTATGTAGACTCGTGCCCTTTATTCATACGATGCATAGACAAGTCATTGGACGATAATTATGTTCTAAAACTTATTTTTTTCAAAAACGTAATTATGTTAACAGTAAGATTTCGATACATATGTTCTGGGGTATATAGTGATAGGTTTACTGTTTGCAGTAATTTGACCCTATACTATGAATGGATTTAGGCATAAGCTGATCTATAGCTCCATGGTCAGACTATCAGTAGCTATGTACTGTATTTCATTAGGATTAGTCTACCATATCAAGCTATACTTTCGTATCCCTTATAAAATCCTTATTTTTGGAGAAAATGATTATAATGTTTATATCAATGGATTCAATGAATTTTTCTAACTAATACCACAACAATGTTACTCCCACAATTTGTAATTAAAGCACGCCATCACAAATTTTGTTCGAAACCTCGGCTAATGGAAAGTGTCAATCTGGCGGGAATAATTGTCAGAGCACATGGTCTGTAGTGACAGATCGGGGCTGCTGTAGAATTGTTCCCGCTTTAGAACGAAACACATGAAATAACTAACACATATAACTTGATGTAAGGCTAGCACTTAATCTTACCCTAAACTGATACTTAATCCACTCTAACCCTGAGATGAATGGACACACGTGGCGGCGCTAGACCAAATTACCGTCATTGTATAGCACATGCCTAACTGCGGCTCCGGGACCAGAAATGGGTGTGGTTGGGGGGTGGTTTAAGGGGCAAGCTATCCATTATTTCAATAGAAGCCTGAGATTTTTTTTTCCCCCTGCTTGTATAGTCTTGTTATTGATGGATTATAGATCTACAGCGTGGTAATATACCAGTGGGGGATATAGGATTTATTGGAAGAAAACAAACAAAAGTGGGGAGGAGTGGACTATTTCACAATATTACAGGTCTGGCAATGTTGAAGCCTTTGGAGACTATCTCAGCTAATTTTGCCAATGAAATTTGGTTTTTTTTTTTGCTTGATCGATTAAGGTCTTGCTGGACCCCTTGGTCGATTTTCAGAAAACCTGTTGTATTTAGTCGATTATGCAGAAGACTATAAATCTTTGGAAAGCTAGAATACTCCGGATTGCAAATATGTGAATGCGGTGAAAATCTCAATATTATTTCTAAAAATATTGCAA
>JAQQZZ010102715.1:0-16248 GCA_030265115.1 Mopalia vespertina
CCCCCCCCCCCCCCCCCCCCCCCCCCCCCCCCCCCCCCCCCCCCCCCCCCCCCCCCCCCAATTTTCTTACCATGATGGGCTAACATTTGTTTGTTTTAAGTAAAGTATAAAATAGAAAACAAGCTTCAAAGTACTAGATTGAGTTCATTTAAGTTGTCAATGACATGTGGTCATTATATATGACGCAGATTCTATGGTCAAATTCTTTGAGTCCATGAGGGAATTTCCTTACCGTAATAGGCTAACGTTTGTTTTGTGTTAAGTAAAGTATAGAATGGAAAAAAAAACTTACAAGTGCAACCAAAGTCTACTGGATCGGGAATAGCCAAATGGAATGGGTGCGACGAGAACACAGGCGGAGCCGCGAAGGGTTGGGGAGTGATCGTCATGTGCTCTCCGGGCTTAATGGCATTTAAGTTTGTAATGTCGTTGTATTGCGTCCTGTGAAATATTTTTCGGTTGCCAGTTTTTCGTTCGCCTGGGCTCCATTGAACAGGAAAGTCGGCATGTGACTGAAATGAACTGAAATACGACGTCTCTGATCAAACACACGAGAACAAAATTGGGCAAATGGTGCGAGTCACATGATGACGCTCCGGCATTCACGGTGGTGGTTTTTACGAGGTTTCCTCTCGGTTTTCCACCGTAATTAGGCATGGAGCTGTGTGAAGTGGACAATCAGTCGTCATATATATAACTTAAATACTCTTGAGTACGACGTTAAACCCCAATCAAACAAACAAATAAACGATCTTTATTACAGTTTATTAAACCAGCCTTAGGAAATGAGTGTTCGTTCCGACCAAAGAACCATTTAAGATGGATGAACTGTGCGGCGTTTTTGACAAAGCTGCAGTTCAAATGGCGTAAATGCAATGTATTTCTGCTTTTCTTTTTTACGAACTGCAAGAAGAGGATTCTTGGCTTACTAATCAGGCAAATTATTCCATTATAGTGTCTGATAAAAGAATGCCAGTTTCTCGAGGATTGCGAGAAAAGGGTTTATTTTTAAACATCCAATTAAAATCCTCAATTAGTAGTTTCTAGATTGGTTGCCAACAAAGTTGTCTTACAGACAGACTGTTAAACGGTCACCGACTTAAACAACGGCTCGAACAACTGCAGTCTGAAACGCCCCAAATAACATGACCCAATTGACCCTGTTCGCAGCGACTTCACTTTGGCCATCCTAGAAAAAAAAAAGACTGATATCACTGGCTATTATGAATGGGTTTGTGTACAGAGACAGCCTTGGATTACTGACTGAACTGAAAACAAGGCTGACAATTTATTATGAAAATCACGTTCCACTGGACAAGTAGTTCCTCACGAAAACACAGCAAACACAAACTTGAAGCTTTTTTATATATACCATTTGCATGTCCTCCAGTAAAAAGCAAACAAAAAACACTAATGTAGCAATTGGTAGAATCGACAAACCTAGAGTTTTATTTATACACCATTGAAATATACTCTTGTAGAGAAACAAATGAGACACTAATGTAGCATTTGATACAATAGACAAACATAGCACATCATTTATATACAATTGACATATTGTAATACCATTATACACAACGAGCAAAAAACAAAACCAAAAGCAAAACGAAAAACAATTGATTGATTTTGGCGATTTTATATAAAACTGCCGCATCTATAGAAAACACTTTCTGCAACACTCTGTGTTTGAAGTCGAATATGGTATACATATATACATCCAACACGGGTAGTTCGAACTACAAAACACATCTGGGTTCTATTTCAAACATTGTCATGTATATAGAGAGATTGTATGTACAGCGCGTGATACGTGACGATGTATATCAGCTCGAGTTACATCAGTCTGATACGCAGTCCGACCTGAGACAACGAGAGCCGATACATCGACGCGTAACACGCACTTTACATATAATATGTTTACCATATACCTTCAATATTTCTTGAAAATTTTTTGGGACAAACTTCACAAACTTACAGTGAGGATCGCTTGACAGAGACAAAGTACTACTTATATACTATTAAGTCCGAGATTTAAAATAATCCAATGTTTAATTGTGAAATCATATAATAAAACGGGCTGTTTGATTTCTCTTTTTTAAACCTAAAAAAAATACAAGCATGATTAAGTGATTTAAGTATTAAAAAACACAGTTAGATTGTTTGAAAATGAAATTTAAAGAAGAACGCAAGTTTGTTTGCATTAGAATCATATTACTGCGCAGAGGGAAACCCCAGTGGCTGAGCTGACAGAGCACGTGAATTAGTTCTATTAAATTACACACCCCAGAAAAACATGCGAGAATTTTTCAAACACCAACCAGCGTCTTTTTTTCCTGTAATCATAATGTAAATTAGTTTTATTTTTAAAAACAAAACATAAATGGAACAAATCGCCGGTTGCCAAGTGTTGAGCTCTGCACCACGAAGTCGAGGGGTTTCCCCTGTATATATAGAGGGCGCTGTCATATAGAATGTAAACATTGAAAGCAGTCCCTTTTCAGACCGAACGTATATGAACCATCTGATACGGATAAATATACGATGCCTGTAACCCAAAGGTTTCGGGTTCGAATCCCGCTGGAGGCAAGCACTTTTTTCTCTCTTCATTTATTCGAAACAATTTATACATATATATATTTGGAATCAATTTGCTGTGACCCTCCGTAGCTCAGCCGGTAGAGTGTTGAGCCTGTAACCCAAAGGTCCGAAAAGGATCGAATCCCGGTGTAGGCAAGCGATTTTTGTCTCTCTTAATTTATTCAATGTATACACATATGCTTTATTTTCGTCTAAGGTGCAAACGCACTTAGTGAAACCAAAAGACCAAAACGGGCATCTGGTGTAACAAAGCCTTGGCAATGTAATACAATAAATGACAGATCTCTGGTAATTCGAGTTTATTGTAAAGTATAAAACACAAAACACAAAAGGAGCATTGAAGTTTTGAACACAGTTGCAGGCAGTGAAATTTGCAACTAGAGACAGATTTGCAGTAGATTTCACAATGCTACTCCTTACATTCACGGTGATCTTAATGTCAAGGTTGTACGTGAAAATACGATAATAAATGTATGTGTTCATTTTAACACGCTTCATTTTATTAATAAATATACTTAGGCGTAAATGTCAATGATATCGGTAAATGAAAAGCAGAAGTTTCACGGCCAACAAGGGACAATGAAGCGGATGAAAATGTATAATACAATGTTTTGTTTGTAATTTGACAAGAAGTATCAGTACAAGAATTTTCTTTTTATTGATTTGATGCAAATAAAAACCACTGCCGTATGCAATAACCAATAACATCGTGTGCTTATTTAAAGCAATACCGTGTGCTCGGAAAACAAGTGTGATATATATTGACGATATATATACATATGATGAAAAATTAAAAAAAAATTAAAAAACGCGCATATCACATTTAACGTTTGTACGGTTTGTACATTAAAATATGACGTTATCTTCGCCGTTGTTGTAA
Source organism: Mopalia vespertina (assembly GCA_030265115.1). Lineage (NCBI taxonomy): Eukaryota > Metazoa > Mollusca > Polyplacophora > Chitonida > Mopaliidae > Mopalia > Mopalia vespertina. Next base: position 3,479 of record JAQQZZ010102715.1, read on the forward strand.
TGTCATTAGATTAAATTAAAGCATGCAAAAAAAAAAATATATATATATAAAAATAAAGACTTTGAACAAAGAAGACCGAAACGGGTCTCTGGAGTAATAAATTCTTGGCAAGGTAATACAATAAACGACAGATTCCCTGGTAATTCGAGTTTATTGTAAAGTATAAAACACAAAACAGGAGCATTGCAGGTTTGAACACAGTTTATAAAGTTTGGCAGGCAGTGAATTTGCAATAAGAGACAGATTTGCAGTAGATTAATCAATGCTCCTTTTTACATTCATGGGCGATCGTAATACGTGAAAACTTAAAGATCTATACGATAATAAATGTGTATGTTTTTATTTTAAAACACCTCATTTTCGTTATAAATACTTGGGCGTCAATATCAATGTTTGAAAATGAAAAGCGGGTGTTTTGCGGCCATTAAGGCAAAACATATCGAGGACATTGAAGCGAATGAAAATGTATAATACAATGTTAATAATGTGAATAAAAACACGAACTCCTCAGCTACTCTACGTGAACATTTACTATACGAGCTTTTATACTCTTGAGAGAGGCCCCGGCATGTTGGCCGAGAGTTTGTATAGTAAATGATGCACAAAAATCGTGTGCTTTGTTCAAGCATAACCGTGTGCTCGGAAAACCTGTGTGCTATATACTGCTGATATATGTACATATGATAAAAAATAAATTAGTAAAAAAACAAAAGCACCCACATCACATTTAACGTTTTGTACCGTTTGCATATCAAAACATGACGTTACCTTTGTCGTTGCTGTAACGTCATTAGATTCAATTAAAGCATGCACAAATGTATATAAAAACAACCCCGCCTCGTCAAGACATGTGTGATTTAAAAATAAACATTTTGAACAAAACATAGGTGAAATATCGCAAACGGCAGTAATTTGTTTGAAAATGCGTGAGTCTTCCAGAAGCTCGATGTCGTTCGTCACAAACTTTTACAATGAGGGCGCTAAGAAGCGTTTTTAAGCCTGGATCAAGAATAAGTTTTGATTGGTTATGTCTGGGTTTTTGTTTCTGTAAATGGGTTTCTCTGTAGTATACAGACAAACCTAGTAGCGTTATTGTCCCTGATCATGCCACGGGTTGGTTTAATCTGCCAAGGGGCGTACGACAGGGCTGTTCTTTGTCGCCATTATTATTCTTTAGAACCATTTGTCCGACTACGGATGACAACTGCGTAACATATGTCCAGATTTAAATATCACAATAGTGATCGTATATTGACAAATTTACTCTGGACAATTTGTTTTTAAAATAGGACAGCCCTTGTCCTCAGTTATAGGGATCCCTATAAATTTGTTTACGGCGTACAAATACAATCCAAAACCCACAAACATCATAAATAATTTAAAATATTTGCTAAAGTTTAAAAAAAATACATGGATATACATATATATCACAAAAACTTATTACCAATTGAAAAATTTAAAAATACATGTTTTTTAATTTAGCTCGGATAAAATTGACTAAAAATGAATTCTTTACAAGCACATGAGAATGAATGTAAGGTGCAAAGCTGTTTGATTCCGTCGGGTAGATTGTTAACTCCATTGCCCCAGATACACTTAAATGTCTTTTGTAATGTTAATTTTGTACTTTGAGTAAGGATTTATAAGAGGATCGAAGTGATCTACTAGGTCAAAATTTTCGAACATACTACATATATAATTAGAACATAAGATCATTCATCGATTTTAATTGATCTACATCCCTGTGTCAGTGTAATTGCTTTTAAGAAAAAATTATTAAGGACATTTATAGCTTTGAAAACCATATTAAGCATATTGCGGTTTAATTTGTAATGAACAGGTTGCCACTAGAGATTCACATAGAGATCTGTAGAAGAAGAGAGTGGATCAGCGTTTAAAATAACAGGCATTGCACGTCTTTGCAATCGTTCTAGCGCATCTCAATTTGAGACGCATGTACTTCCCCATTCAATTTAACAAAAATTTTAATGAGGGAGGATAAAATAAGAGTTAGACATTTTCTTAGCATAAAATGTCTAATATTGTTAAAAACATATAATTTGCTCCTAATTTTACCCCCAATAAGTGTTAAATGGTCGCTCCAGTTAAGAGACTGGTTCAGTTTAACTCCAGAAGCTTATCAGAAGTGACATGGTGTAACTCATGCAGTCCAAAAGTTCCCTTAAAATCTGCTTCATTTATTTGTCGCCATTTCTTAGATGAACATACCAGGAAACATTAAGACTTTGTCAAATTGTTACGCAAATTATCAGCAAGACACCAAATGTTTGCAATCTGACAGTCGTCATTGAGACTTTAAACAATATGGGGGACTAATTTGCCTGCCGCATGTAATGTTGGGTCATCAGCAAAACTGCTTGACGAGGAATGTTTCAGGTTAAAGGGTGAGTCATTTACAGACAAAATGAAGAGTGTTGGTCCCAGAATAGACCCTTGTGTGACACCGATATCAACATTAATAACACTAGAATGGTGAATACCCGTTTCCTGGCAGAAAGATCGGATTTGAAGAACAACCATATATTTCTAACTTTTGAATTAACAAATTATGGTTTACTAGATCACATGCTTTGGTAAGATCAAGCAGCACTGTGCGAATAGCATTGCCAGCGTCAATTTTTTCCGACAAGAATCAGTGAGAAGGATTAAGGCAGTTTCACACGAGTGGTGTGCTCGGGAATCGGACTAAGGATTGTGAAAAAGGTTGTTTTGTTCCATGCATTCAGAAAAATGACACTACACATGCCTTTCAAGGATTTTTGAGAGAGCAGGTAGAACACTAATTGGTCTATACTTGATTGGGTCATCTGCTGGACATTTCATAGGAATAGGTGAAACACGGGTAGTTTTCCAGGCATTCGGAAAGATTGTCCAGCCATCCATTATTGTGTTAATATTTCCTATTTTTAAATGGAGCATCAACATCAATTTGACGTTTCACAACTTCTGTTAATCATAATTAATAAAGCATTTTCTATAAATTGGTTTTGTGATATATATGGTCATGCCCGTTAAGGTGAGGTCATTGAGGAGATAGGTCGTAACTGGCGATGTGTGAGCTTTTTGTAGATTCCATATGGCATTCAAAGCTTTTCACAGAATATTTGTTAAATGCTTATTTTATACTTAAAATGAATAAGGATTTCTTATTTTAAATATGTTTCCACTATGGTGAAGTGGATTATGAAAACCTAGTTTGTACGTTTGTTAGAATTGTATGACAATTTATTTTTATATGGTGTGCACGGCATCCAGTGCTAAAAAATGGTGAACACGGCATCCAGTGCAAAATATGGTGTGCCCGGCTTCCTGTTAAAAAATATGGTGTGCACGGCATCCAGAGCAAAAATATGGTGTGCATGACATCCAGTTAAAACATATATTATGCACGGCATCCAGTGCAAAAATATGGTCTGCACGGCATCAAGTTAAAACATATATTGTGCACGGCATCCAGTGCAAAAATATGGTGTGCACGGCACCCAGAGCTAACTAAATACAGCGTCGCTGATCTCAAAACAAACTGCCCTTAGCTAGATGACTTCAGGTGGGATTGATGTTTTACGCCGTGCTCAAGGGTATTTCACTTATATGACAGCGGTGTATTCCAACAATAATTGACACCAGCACAACCATAAAATGTGAGACGTTTTAATTCCGTTAGACACTTAATCTTCCTCCAGTACTAACTTGAGACAGCATTCCTACTCTGCAAAAAACTACCCGTAGCCAGATGGCGCTTCATATTTGAAATTGGAATCCATCTAACCGTTGCTCGTGGTTATAACATCTGTTTTATTATTATTTTTAATGATGCAGTATAGAATGGCAAAACACTATATGGGAATAGTCACGTCTAGAGAAATTTGACAGAAAATTTTACCCCGTTAACAATGTCTTCAATTTTGTACAACGGAAACCGTCCCTCTTTTCCAGTGTTTTGGTTCTGACCTCTGACATATCCATTCTGACAATGTGTTTTGACCATGATTTTATCTCCTGTTTTAAGGCCAAGTTCGCGAGGGACATGATCTTGGATGGCTCGGAACAAATGCTTATTCTGTCCGTGAAAAAAGTACAGGGCATCGAGGGAGCGGACATTTTGTGATGCATCTGTATGCAACGCCTGCATCATTTCGAAGGCCAGTCTACCAAGCTGTAAGTACACAAACAAAAGATTATATTAATGAGGATTCGTGAAAGACGCAAGTCTCGAGTTATGACGTTATGACCACATAGTTACATCCTTTTACGAAATAATATTTTTGCTCACTTTTCAACTTTATTTATTCAATAAAAGTACACATCAATCGAAGAAATTATTGAGAATATCAGGATGAAATTATATTTAAAAAATCAGTGCGTCCATTTCTGCTTACTTCAACGTCCATTACCGAAAGAAAGAATACAATACAATATACCTAATAACAAATTCAATCCGTCGTCATACAGTAAAATAACCTTGATTACGATATTAAACTTCAATCAAACAAGCTAACAAGTGTTTTAGATCGAAAATATTTTTCATAACTATGAGTCGGTCATATAGCCACAACAATACCTACGTTTGATGAGAATGTGCAAACGAGGAAATCGGACTCTGCCAGTAAATACATATCTGTGACCACTCCAAAAAGAGATGAGGGATTGAAGCGTTTCTGCAATCCCGCTGATTCCAGAACTCCAGAATCGTTGATAATCTCAAAGTAAGGGTATCTGAAACATAAAGCAGAGTGATGCGTTGTTTGAAGAAGCATTTGTTTCCAGAATAGACATTCCTTCAGATCTATATTGACAAGTTGAATGACCTTGTATCTTTTATTGATGGTGATTTGTTTGTTTGTTTGTTTGATGGATGGGGGTTTAACGTCGTACTCAATGGTATTTCACTTTACATGACGACGGATTGTCCATTTCACACAATTCATTGGGATTGATTGATTGGTGTTTTACGCCAAGCTTAAGGGTATTTCACTTATATGACAGCGGTGTATTCAAACAATAAAGTTGTTGATGTTTTTGTTTGTTGGCAGTGGTGTCGGAGTGGTTTCCCTCACCCATTGGGTTGGCACGCCGTCATGTGAGTGAAATAACTTGAAAGATGGCGTTAACCCCCAATCAAAGAATCAAACAAACTGTAAAGAAGGGAGTTTAAAAATACACTTTCCACGTTCTATCATTGATAGGGGTTGGGAAAATAAAAGTGGGGCATAAAGTCACTGTACCGGAAACCAGATCATGGTCATAACATGTACAGTAATATTACTAATACTCTACGAATTTCCAGTTTTGACGTACGAGAATTGCCTTTTCTGACATACCGCGTCTTGCACTGTCAAATGACTTTGTATAGCATGGGTTTCAACTGAACACTTTTGAAACACATCATAGGACTGTATTATGTCTGTTTGATTGACTGGGGTTTAACGTCACACTCAAGACTTATACGCACTTATACGACGACGGACCGTCCACTTCACACGGCACTGTACTTAAATACGGTGGGAAACTGTAACGAAACCTCGTCAAAACCACCCCGCGATTGCCGGAGCCATATCGTGTGACCCATGGTCGACAGACGGACTCGAACTGGAGAACAGAGCATCATAGAAGGATAAGAAGTCGGTCTTATACGGATATCATAGTGCTGTCGTGGTTGTTGTTATCTTTCTTCAATGAAATGTAATGGTTTTCAATGTAATCTATGCATGCTGCTCAAAACAAGAAACACAAGGACCAATAATGGGGCAGATTATCGTGTCAGATGACAACTCCACAAAAATAAAGTTTCATTTTTCAAGAATTTTGGAATAGTAACAAGATTCACCTTCCTGTCTGGTGAAAAACAACACTTTGAAGTTGCTGAAAATAGATTTTTACATCATAATAATAATCTAAGAAGGATGGCTCCGTATGATACTGGACATACCCTTAGTAAATATTGTTCTGATTAGCCTTTCTAAGTGGGGTTTAAAGGATGAGTTATGCATTTAAAGACACGGAGGTGACGTTTATATACACACACTGAAATGCCGGTCAATAGCATCATACTTGGGACAAATGACTTATTAAATATCTGTTTATTAAAAGAGAAGGGGTGGAAGAGGTAGATAGCTCCAAGACAGCTTTTGAAACAAGAGTTCACATATTTCGAGCAAACAATGCACCACAGGGCACAGTAAAGCAGATACTTTAATTTGTTTGTTTGTTTGATTGGGGTTTAACGTCGTACTCAATGGTATTTCATCTATATGACGACATGCCAGCCCCAATGTGTGAAGGAAACCACCCTCGACACCACTGGCAACAAACAAAGACAAGACGGGACAAATACAGGACAATAACAGGAGGCAATACAGACACCACAAACAGATCGGCTTGCTGTTCCTCTTTAGCTCTACGAGCACCAGGGCATCATGGAGCTCCCTCCAACCACCAACCCAGATACGTTAAAGGAAAGAAATATGCCAAATTGTGACACATAAATTTAATATCCACGATGCATTCTATTTTGCATGATTCATGATTCATTGCAGTTTAACCTTTGACCTACAATTCACGCGCTTGCTGCAGCACTTTGGGTTCATCCGTGGCCAGAAACACTCGCCTCTTGTTACCCGTTTCCATTTGTTCTCTTTCGTTGTAATATCTTTTAACGACCTCCATATACTCTTCTATTGCATAGGATTTTGCCTCTCTAATGAGCTTGTCTGTTCGTCTGACATGTACTCTGGAAAATTGTAACATAACTGTTTGTATCATCAGGGTTAGTTTGGGTTTATTCATGAACCTGTTCGACTGGTTTGTTTAATTAGTGCATAATGCCGTATCAAATATTGCCACGGTACCAGCCTGTTGGGTCAAGAGAAAACACCTTGGACGCCACCGGTAACAAAAAAAGACAATTCACAAGAGGCAACACTACTGACTTCATGCTGACTTAGAGCAACGTGGCAGCAGGAAGCAACCTCCGATATACAGGATGAAGGTCGTGATGCAGTAGTGGTTTAAAAAAATGAAAACCCTTCCTACAAAGTAACCCAGCTACCGCGTGAAAATGTTGCTTGTCCACATAATGGCAATTTGTGCTAATAATTACACCTTTCCATAAGTTCATATTGTTGAAAGAAAGAGGTAACAGAAAACCAGCTTTTATAGAATTCTAGTCGTATTTAATGGTGATAATTGATGTACAGAAGTTGGTTGTACGAATGTTGCTTTTACATAGAAGGCTTATCCGCCTGCACCCAACCCCTTGATCTGTATCATTAGGTCTAACTAATTCTTCAAATGTCGAATAAAGCAAACATAATCAAAAGTGAATCATAAACTTAAGAGTGTAGAAGTTTAAGTACGGATACGCATATTTTCTCCCGATTTAAATCTGGACACAATTTAACCGTTCATAGATTCACAATGTGTGTCTGCTGTAACGACTCTTTCGGAGTCACAGGAATGCAGACAGGCGACACGGATTATTTAGACTTATAGCAAGGATATATATCATTAATCATTTTTGGGCAAATGGCTCATGACTATAGTATCGATATAAAAAAGCTGAAGAGTGACGGCAAAGGGAGGTTACTCGAGACAGCGTTTGAAACAATTTCACATTTTTTAAAAGCAAATACGGCGCATTCCATGCACAGTGACGTATGTCCTTTAAAGGGAAAACATGTCATGAGAAAGACTTATGAGCACCAAGATGTAAATTGTTTCATCTGAATCGAAGTTAAAAAGTCACAAAAACTAGAGGTGAATATTGGTACTGTTTTACTGTGTCTACTGATATTATGAACAATATCTCCCCGCGACTATGAGACATGCCGCGATTCTGCCAATATCTTCCAGCGACTATCCCGCGACTATAAGAGATCTGCCGCGATTATGAGCAATATCTCCCCGCGACTATAGGAGACATGCCGCAATTACGCACAATAACTCCCCGCGACTAGGAGACATGCCGCGATTATGCACAATATCTTCCTGTGACAATAGGAGATATGCCGCGATTATGCGCAATATCTTCCTGCGACTATAGGAGACCTGCCGCGTTTATGCGCAATATATCCGCGCGACTATAGGAGACATGCCGCGATTACGCACAATTACTCCCGGGACTGTAGCAGATATGCCGCGACTACGCATAATAACTCCCCGCGACCAGGAGACATTCCACGAATTGCACAATAATCCCATGACTAGGAGACATTCCACGGTTATGCACAATAACATGCACAGTGTATATAAATGTGTTCCATTGAACCTTTCTAATATGGCGTCACCGGAACACAGAACCGTGACAAGGCGCATGTTTATTGATAAAACGGAAACATGTCATTCTTGTATAGACAAGACAGTTAGTAGGAGTTCTTAGAATGGCATTTAAAAGCAGGCAAAGTAACATAACAAGGTGGTTTTGGATAAACGACTTCTGAATTTATAGACAGCAACGGTCCGGAGCATATACTAGCACCGTTTTCAAGATGATGACAACGGTTCTTGCATATGTTTCCAAACGTTGCTCGTTAATAAATCCGGAAGTTGTATATCCACAAAAAGACAGCTATGGTACATTGGAAAAGTATAGTATATGGTCCTTGTGAAGGCGACATCATCACAGAAAGCTTCCAGGCTGTTTTACTGCAATACATGTGGTAACAAATGTGAAGGAGCCACAGCACTGGGGGCGATTGAGCGCTCCATGGTAGAGAATTCTTACATTTATTAATGACAACATGAGCACAAGATATGGTTAATAAAAATATTGATTGAGTTTACCCAACTATAGGTGTCTTGAAACCTATCTTCTCTTTAACCTCTTCGATGTAATTGCTGAGGACAGGCTGAAGTCTCAACAGATAAGTGGCAATTTGACCAATCCACTAACATGCTGGGTTACCATGGATACCAGAGAGAATGGGAACGAGGTCTTCCGGAATTGCTAAAGGGAAGTGATCTCTGTTTGGAAATTTCCAAAAATCAATAAAGCGAAGCTTTATGTCAAAATGACCTGAAGAACAAAACGAAAACAAAACCAAAACTAAAATTTTCAGATTTTTCAAAAAAATCTACAACTTTTCGAGAATGTTCAAAATTAGCCGAAACTAAAACTTGATCTATAAATTTCCATACGAATGGAACCAGCTTTCCAGTTTAATCTATTTAAGGGCTACGAAAACAACAACATATCAATAGCTTTGCAACAAGTCTCAAAATTTACATTTGTGATGTTATATAATGTAGATTTTTTAAAAGTTTTTCTTCTATTTAGTTGAAACAGGTTCAAAATACAATAACAAATTTTATTTTGAACCAGTTGGTAAGCGACTCTACACACTGGTCAGCAGTTTAAATACAATATGTGGTATTTTATTGCTGGACCCCATGTGCTCAACGTGGACAAACAATATCTTTTTATCAATTTAGTTTAGTAAATCATTCAATGTATATACAAAACGGCTAATCAACTAATATCAAGACCCGGTTTCTTTCTCTTTTTTGTTATTATTGGCATTAATTAAAATGTTTGTATCTCCATACCTTGTACGCCATATTAATGGTCGTTACCTTCTCTCGAGATGTCTGTAGGTTACCCATAACACAACTCGAGATTAAGGTTTATTAAAAACTTGTCTCTGGGAGTTTATCTAGAACATAAGATGATTCATCGATTTTCATTGGTCTTTGTCCCTGTGCCAGTGTGATTGTTTTTAAGAAATATATTATATCTCCCGTAGATATTTCATTATCATTTTGTATCTGGTATTTACTTGTAATTAATATGTAATGTATTAAGTCTTTGTTAAGGCGCATTCTCAGGGTACGATTTGTAGTTCCGACTTATGGGGATTCTCCTTATCTGCGGCTTTCTGATTGGCAGATAAAAAAGTAGACCAATCAAAACTCGGCAAATAAGGGGAATCCCCATAAGTCCTAACTACAAATCGTAGGGTGAGAATGCGCCTTAACAAAGACTATACACATTAGATATTAAGTAAATGCCAGATACCAAATGACAATGAAATACATACCGGAGATATGATATATATATGTAAATGCAAACATTTAAAATAATGCCATCAATAACAAGAAGAATAGCAAAAAGAGGAAGAAGCTGGGAGTTGATATTAGTTGATAAGCCGTTTTGTATATATTTTGAATGATTTTTGAGAATGCACACCTTTACGCGTATTGTGTAACACATGTTTTGAAGAGGAGATGAGCAGCTCCTTCTTGATAAAGATTATACCAGGATTTAGTTTTTCAGTGACCTTATTGTAATCTACAGTGGAAAAGCGGGAGGAAACCTCGTAAAAACCACCCATCGGCTTCAGCAATTTCATTGTGTAAGTCACTCATATACCAGAGGTCGAAGAGTGGACTCACACATGTGAGCAGTACATCAAAGGATCCAAACAGGCTAACCTCTGAACTACTGACACATACGTATAGTTATAATAAAGATAAGAAAACCCGTCGTCCGCAACTCCTGTCAAAATGGATTCACATATCAAAACGCAAATGCACTGGGTCTAATTCTGCATTTCAATGGACGAGTAAACTACCATGTCCTGTCATATTTTTTTCGATCTGGAAAGTGTTATAAAAGAATGTGTCTTCTGGCTTCGTTGTTTAATGGTTTATCTAGTGTTTTGCGGACATTTTCCATGTCAAAACATAATAACAGTTGTGTTAGCCTAATCTTTACCTACGTTTAAAAGTGACATTTTGACATGTCTCGCTGATCGGTTTGAAAGCCGCTTCCCAGCCTTCTCGAGAATATGGAGATGCGTCTGTAAGAAGCACGAGTGGTCTCCCGTAGTATAACGCTGTGATGAGACAAAATACCACGTGATGAATTTCGCATCCAAACCCACATATCCACTTCAAATCACAAAAGATTTTCTTCTTTTCTTGGCAATTTTCGGGATTCTGTAAAGATTGTGTAGAATAACAATAACTTAAAGCAGATGTGGTTAAGTTTGTTTTTGGGCATGGGCCGCATGCCCAAATTGTTATTATGATAGTTTGAGTGATTGATAGTTGTTCTACAGTGTGTTTAACTTTGTTTCACTCATAATACGGCATTCCAGCCCAATGGCCGAAGAAAATCCCCTTCATTGTCACTGGCAACAAAGAAAGACGAGGCAGGACAATCGTAGAACGCTAAACAGAGACATCATAAACAGATCAGCTCCATGTTGCTCCTTAGCACCTTGAGCCCCAGGCCAACGTTAATTTTCATCCCAATCCCAGTTAATTATTCTGAAAACCATCTTTATACATGCAATTAAAAATAAAAAATATGATACACAAAACTGACTTCGATGTTAATTGATTGATGTTAAACGTCGTACTCAAGGTTATTTTACTTATAAGACGACGGATTGTCCACTTCACACTGTCCCTTGCCTTATTATGGTGGAAAACCGGGAGGAAACCTCGTAAAAACCACCCCACGATTGCCGGAGCCACATCGTGTGACTCTCTCGTATACCTGATGGTCGACAGACGGACTCGATCCCGTGAACGATAAATTGGAGTAGGATTAGGAAGCACACGCGCTACCACTAAGCCGCGGCCCCAACTGAGAAATTGAAGTTAATGTAAGTTATAATTACAATGCTTCAATGGATATGTGTGACTTTCGTTATGTTATGATATTTGCGTTATGGTCTAGCGAGTACTTGCCATAGTTTGATAATTTTTTTCCTGGATCCGTTTACTAAGACTTTGAAGTTTTTCTTCCTGCCATTCTCTGTCGAGACTTTTTAGATCAGACAAAGATGCTCTGTATACAAAAAAAGCACAGAACAAATATCATAAAAAAGTGATGTTTAAAAACTCCTTTTCGCTATGTAACAGGCGAGAGGAAGTGAGGAAATAAAAGCACCCAAGCCAACACCTGCAGATTTCTCCATAACATGGCATTAAATTTGCGCCATAATACACCCTCTGCGTTTTGCCAAGCATTTGCTATTTTCTGGTGAAGAACAGATATATCAGAGAAACTCAGACGAAGAGCTCGGGGGGATCTCCAAAATTTATCGAGCAACAATTTTTTCGTCTTTTTCACATATGTGAAATAGATAGGTGTTTGTATTTTATTTTACATATGTGAAAAATAATTTCACATTTGTTGAGAACAATTTTTCATATGTTAAAAAGTATTCTACATATGATATATAACAAACATTATAATTGTACATGTGTGAAATTGCTTTTAACATAAGTGATAATCTTTTTAACATATGATATGTAAACAAGAATTACACATGTGTCAACAACATTTGTAGGCCTACATAAGTAAACTAAAAGCAAAACTTTTCAACATATGTAAAATTAAGGTTAAAGTGATAAAACGGATTGCCAAAGAGATTCGACTGAGAGTTTAAATTTGTGCCTTCACGTAGAAAAAAAGCAAGATTAGACTGTGTCGAAGCAGATTTGCGCACTGATAGGTCAGGACGAGTTCAGCCTGGTATCCGGTCGATCAGCCCTCAGTCGGTGTTTGTTACGCGTTCAGTCCGATTTCCGGTCGACCAGCCCTCAGTCGGTGTTTGGCACGCGTTCAGCCTGGTATCCGGTCGATCAGCCCTCAGTCGGTGTTTGGTACGCGTTCATGTCGGAACATCCTTCGACGCTTTCCGTACCGGTACAGTTATCTCAGAGGTGAATGGAAGCAATAATATTACACGAAAACGTGTAATGTTCGCCGGATGTTTTGTGCGCATGCGTGGAAATCA